>CM076570.1:1100266782-1100515584 GCA_034641835.2 Pinus albicaulis | reverse complement strand
ACCCGTTTAGATATTTCTTGTGACTGTTTGATCGTGTGTCTTAATTCATTTTCAGCCCGTGTGTGTGTGTGTTCTTTTCTTCTGGTCTTTTGTCACGGTGGCGGAACCCTCAGTTTCGTCTACTGGTAGTCCTTACACGGACGATTCTTCAGAGGCTTCTGAGCCTTCTGTTGAACCACAGCAGCCTGTTGTTTCCGAGTTCCCTAACGGGGGACCGGTCCTCGCCGAGCAACCCTTTGGAGAGCCAGTTGACTTCCACTGGCCCTTTTCAGACCCTCTGTCTGAATTGAGATTAGGAGCTGATTTCCTTTCTCTTACATCGGGTTCGCCGTTTATTGCTGCTGTTTTTCCTCCTAGTCCTCGCCGTCTTCTGCGTGATTTAACGGCAGGATCAACCATGAGTAATTCTGGTGAGGAAATTCCCGGGTCTGATGACTACCGGCGCATCCCTTGTAGATTGTTTGAGGGAGACGAGTCTGAGCCGGCTACCACATCGTCAGCTGGTCCTTCTTTGCCACAGGAATACAGATCTCTGGGTCAGATTATTTCAGCTGCTGCCTCTATGGGAATATCATCTCCTGCTTCGAGGCCAGCTGCCACTACACCCGGGGTGTCTCCTTCGACGCCCGTCACCTCTGTTCCCGTGCGACCCACTGTTTGTGTGGCTGCCTCTTCTGCTGTTGCCTCAGTATCTGCTTCTAGATCTGGGCCAACTCCAGAGGACATTTATCTAGCTACTGCTATACCGGAGAATATCTCTCCGGAGGAGTATCGGTTGTTTTTACAGCAGCCGAACGCCGGAGCTGGACAGCTCCCCCAAGATCCTTATCGGTCTTTCTTTTCGCATTATGCACAAGACGGCACTCCCGTGTGTGGTTTTCCGGGTCAGCTTGACGAGCATGGGGATATTTTGCGTCTCCCTGCTCCTGAGGCCTATCTTTATGTTCAAGGTTTACCGTACAACCAGGCTCAGAACTTGCAGGCACAACCTTTCCAAGGTCAACCTGCAGGCCAACCTGGCTATCAGTATGACCCACAGGGACAGCCCAATCAAGGCTACTCTGCGGGCTAGCAAGGGCCATTCTATAATCCGCAAGGACCATATTATAACCCTGCTGGTCAACCTGCTTAGCCTCAGCCGGGGTATCAACAGGGACCGACCTATGGACCTGGGGGGCAAATCCAGCCTTCCTTACCAATGCAACCGCAGTATCCTGTTGTCTCTAACGTTGCATATCAGCAAGGACCACTTTATGGTTCTGCTTCGGGTCAAACTGGTTTCCAGCAAGCACCTGGTCCTGTTCCACCACGAGGCCAACCGGGTCATCCGGTACAACCTGGTGTCCCGCCTCCAGGCCAACCGGCTTATTCGGTGCAACCTGGGGCTCACTTACAACCGGGTCAGCCTGCGCAACCAGCGCCGCCCCCTCATTCGGGCCAACCTGTTCATTCAGGAGCGCCCCCTCATTCGGGTCAACCTGTTCATTCAGGCCAGCCCCCTCATTCCGTTCACTCTGCTCACCAGCCTGCTCACTCAATGCCGCAGCCAAATCAACAGCTACGCCCTACGTACCAGGCTCCGCAGGGTTCCACTTATCAGCAGTCTACTCATCCTCAGAGCAGTTATTATCCTCATGGTCAATCTCAACCGAACTATAACCACTCTGGGGGCTCTCAGTATCCTCCTCCTCACGGTTCTAACTATGCTCAGCAGCCGAATCCAAATGCTGCTTATACAGGGCAAACGCCTAATCAGGGCTCGAACCCTGGTTATCGGGCCCCACACAATGGTTACCAGCAATCAAATCAGTCTGGCTATACGAATTATGCCCCTCACGGTCAGAATCCTACGGGACAGAACCCCTGGGGGCAAGGATATTCACAACCATTGTGGAGCATGGGTACCGGACCTTATTCTGGGACTGGCATGGGAATTAACCCTCCATTGCCGTTCCTGGCTACCTTGGATCTACCGGACGTTTCGAAGTTGACCAATGATCCGATTGCTCATAATCCATATTGGCCCCCGGTTCCAACCAAGATACCAGGTGACTCTCCCAAGTTTGAGGGCAAATCTGGAGAAGACCCCCAGGCGCATGTGATGACGTATCACCTCTGGTGTTCGTCTAACTCTTGGACTGACGATTCGGTTCGTTTACGTCTTTTCTAGCGTACGTTAACAGGAGCTGCTGCTAAGTGGTACATAGAATTATCCCGTGGTATTTTTCAGGATTTCAACTCGTTAGCTATGGCTTTCCTCACGCATTTCCAGTTACCAGTCCGGTATGAGACTGGGACGCACCTCCTGTCTTCTCTGAAGCAGGACTCGGCCACTCACATCTCGGATCACATCCACGAGTGGCGGCGCCGTCGTCGACTGATCAAGTTTCACATACCTGATCAGATTCTGACTCACTGGTTCACCACCTCCTTTGTGAACAAAATCGCTCAGGATATCGCGATGGGAGCGTGTGTGACGGAGGAACAAGCTATCGCGCGTGCCCAGTACTTGGATCTGGTTTATTCCCAATCTGGCACGCTTTATGACATCCTGCCTGATGCACCACGGCCCGGAGCCAAAAAGACCCAACCCACCCCTTCCGTGGATGGTGTCATTGGTTCCGTTTCTCAAAATTCGAAGAAGTCTTCGAATGGGAGGCAGAAGGCTAATTCTTCCAATAATACCTCTGCTAATCCCACCTCATCCGATTCTGGTAAAACCGCGGAGGTAAATGCCGTCCAGGCCAATCCTGCGGACAAATCCTCCAAGGGGAAGAAGAAGGGCAAAGGCAAATCAAGATCTGATGCCCCAAAACCGGAATCTAAATCTCGGTCTGAGGATGGCTCACAACGTAAGCCGAAATTTCCTTGCCTCATCTGTGAAGGTGACCATTACACTAAAGATTGTCCAAGACGATCCGAAGTCAGTCAACTTCTTAAAGGCTCAAGGGGAACTCCGGCTGTTTTAAAAGAGCCATTTCCATCTCAGTAGACCCAGATGGTCGAACAAGGTTCATCATCTGTACCGTTTGGGTCTCAAGTTTTCATGATGAAGACTAATGCACCTATCACTATCGCTACGAGGTCCAAGGATTACAATAATCAGCAGCATGCACCCGGGAAGGCAGTGGCGGATGGACCGCCTCCCGCATCTGCTTCTGGTTCATTGGAAATTGAGAAGCCGACTCTCGAACCCGTTGTGAAGCCACCTCCCAAGGGTGTTCTTCGGAGATCCTCTTATAATCCAAACGCCCGTGCCGCCCAACATTACGGTATTGTTGAGGATTTGGCCCAGGCGCCATGTGCCATGTCTGCACTTGAGGTTCTTCAAAGTTGTCCTTCACAACGGAAGGCTTTGCTGTCTGCCATCGGTGGTATTGATCCCGCCGATTCGAGCCTTCTCACCTTTGATCTGGAGAATTTTACTCCCCGGCTTCCACATCAAATCGCTTTGATTATTCAAGTCAGGATTAACGGCCTGTATGTTCACAGAGCCGTCGTAGATGAGGGTGCATCTACTTGTGTTATGTTTTCCGCTTGTTGGAGAGCCATCGGTTCTCCAACTTTATCGTCATCTCCCAATGCCCTTGAGGCATTTGATGGCCGGGAATCTAAACCCCTGGGAGTTCTCGAGAGTCTGGCGATTACATTACAGGGAAAAACTGTCAACGTGGAAGTAGAAGTGGTTGACGCTAAACTCAACTACAATATACTTCTTGGCCGCAGCTGGACCCATGCCATGCTCTGCGTGCCGTCTACTGTCTTTCGATTCATCGAGTTCCCTCACGAGGGCAAGATTGTCACAGTAGACCAGTTGTCATTTTTTACCTCGAGCTCCGAGAACAACGTGCCGTATGTGGATCAAATTCCGAATCCACCAGACAGCATAGGACCTGGTCTTTTCAAAGACCCAGTCCTCATGGGTATTTTCCCTGCGCCGCCACCGAATACCGCTGAAGTCAATATGTTGTCCAGGACTGATGACCCCTGGCTGATTCCTACACCTGAGCAGGTATATGAGTTTGGAGAGTCCATGCCTTTAACGCCAGTAGAGATCAGCTACTGTGAGATTGTTGCTGCATCGGACCCTCCTCCTCCTCAGCATGCTCCGATGAGCATGGCTCTTGATGTCTACTCGCAATCCCCCTGGCTTGGTCAGGCCGATTCGCCTGATCCTCTTAGAGAGACTTTTCCCTCAGATGAGGCTATAATTGAAACTATGTCTCTGGAGGAGCTACCTTGGGGCGATGGGCATCATCGTTCCTCGTTTATGCCTAGCTTGGGGGCAATGACGGATTGTCTCGAGCGCTATGCTACTCGGGTTCCTTCCCCTCCTCTTCAAACACCGATCTTGACGCATGAGGTCTTTTCGGAAGGCAATCTGAGTAACATTACTCAAACGGTTCCTATCAACATCTCTGTCAAACCAGGGATTGTTGAGAACATTCATGTGGGTGTGACCTGTTCTCCTGAAGAGATCCAGGTCTATACGGAGCTTTTCAAAGAGTTCAGAGATGTCTTTGCATGGTCCTACGAGGAAATTCCGGGAATTGATCCTAGTATTGTCGTGCACGAGATTCCAACCTATCCAGGTGCGAAACCCGTACGCCAACGCTTGCGTCCCATGCATCCTCGGAAAGCCGCCGCTATCAAGGCAGAGGTTGAAAAACTTCTGAACGCGGGGTTTATTTATCCTATCCCCCTTACAGAATGGGTGTCCAATATCGTCCCTGTCGATAGAAAGCAGGGTACCATTCGAGTCTGTGTAGATTATCGCGATATCAATCGCGCCTGTCCTAAGGACAATTATCCCACTCCGTTTATCGATCAGATTATCGACGATTGCGCCGGAGGTGAGATCTACTCCTTAATGGACGGTTTCTCAGGTTACAACCAGATTAACATTGCACCTGAGGATCAACATAAGACCACATTCATCTGTCCGTGGGGCACTTTTGCATATAAAAAACTCCCGTTCGGCTTAAAGAACGCTGGCGCCACGTTTCAGCGTGCTATGTCATATGCTTTTCATGATATTCGCCATATTGTCCAGCCTTATCTGGACGACTTGCCTGCCCATTCGGGTAAGCGAGAGGATCATCCGGAGCATCTTCGCCAGATATTTCTTCGCTGCAGACGCTACAATATTAGGCTGAATCCTCATAAGTGCGTCTTCTGCGTCGACTCTGGCCGTCTTTTAGGCTTCATAGTCTCGAAAGACGGAATTCGCCTCGACCCTCTAAAGGTTGAGGCCATTGTAAATCTCCCGTCACCCTCCTCCCTTTATCAGTTGCAGAGTCTGCAGGGGAAAGCGAATTTTCTTAGGCGCTTCATCCTGAATTACGCCGAGGTGGCCAAAGGATTCACTCGTTTGTTAAAGCAGAATGTTCCCTTTCATTGGGACGAAATCGCTCAAGAATCCTTTGAGAAGCTGAAGACATTGCTAGTCAATGCTCCATTGCTTCGTCCTCCGGACTACCACCGCGACTTTGCTTTGTATCTAGCCGCCGCATTAAGCACCATCGCCATGATCTTGGTGCAGGATGACGAGAACGGTGATGAACATGTTGTTTATTACCTTTCTCGGAACCTTCTCGACCCGGAAACGCGTTATGCACATGTTGAGAAGTTGGCCTTAGCAGCCGTACACGCTGTACAGCGCTTCCGCCATTACATCCTTTTGCGCACGATCACAGTGGTTTCAGACTGCAACCCCACGACATATATTCTTTCCAGACAATTGCTGGGGGGCAAGTACTCCAAATGGATTGTCATCCTACAGGAGTTTGATTTGGAGTTCACCACTGCCAAGTCAACTAAATCACTGGTCTTCGCGGATTTGATTTGTTCTCTCCCGACAGACTCTCTTCCTGAACACACTGAAGATCATATTCCGGACGAAACGTTGTTTCTTATCGATACTCGTGATCCTTGGTACGGGGACATCATAGTGTGTCTTCAGACCGCGACATTCCGGTCTGAGTTGGATAAAGCTGCACGCCGTCGGATTCGGCACCAGTCCCAACCCTACCGCATAGTGGGAGATACCCTATATCGTATTGGAGTAGATTCGGTGCTCCGACGATGCCTTACCTTGGACGAGGCTGAGAAAGTCTTGAATGACTGCCACAGTGGCGCCTGTGGTGGACACATGTCCAGATATGCCACTGCCCAAAAGATTCTAAGGGCAGGTTACTTCTGGCCTTCTATATTCAAGGATTGTATCACTGCAGTCCGAAAATGCCATCCGTGCCAGATTTTTCAGCGCAAGATGTGCGCGCCACCGTTGCCTTTGCATCCCGTTATTACCGTCGGCCCTTTCGCGAAATGGGGCGTAGATTTTATGACGTGTAACCCTCACTCGGCCGGGGGGCATGCATATATCATCGTCGCCGTCGACTACTTCACTAAGTGGGCCGAGGCGATGCCTACACTTGCTGCTGACGGAAGAACGGCTGCTTCTTTTTTATTCAACCATGTTATTGCACGATTCGGGGTCCCTCAAGCTATCGTCACTGATCACGGTACTCATTTCCGTGATTACATGATGGCAGAGCTGATAGCTGCGTTGGGCCTGCGTCACGACAGCTCAACGCCATACTACCCTCAAGCGAACGGTCAGGTTGAAGCGGTGAACAAGGTTTTGGTCACTATGCTTCAACGAACAGTTGGGATTCATAAATCCAGTTGGCATCTCCAACTGTTCTCAGCTCTATGGGCGTACCGAACATCTGTGAAAAGTGCAACCGGATTCACACCATTTCAACTGGTGTACGGTCTGGAAGCTACTTTGCCGGTTGAATGTGAAATTCCTTCGCTTAAGTTAGCTGTGGAGCTCTTACCGGATACTTCTCCTGAGGAAGAGCGTCTTCTGTATCTTGAACGGTTGGATGAAACCCGTCATCTAGCTGCTTTGATCATCGAAGCACAAAAGAAGAGGGTCAAATCTCATTTTGATCAGTCTGTTTCTCCCCGTTCTTTCATTGAAGGAGACCTAGTCCTCTTGTATGATCAGGCACATGATAAGCTTGGTGCCGGTAAACTCCAGCCCATGTGCCACGGTCCCTATATAGTAAAACGTGTTTTGAAAAATGGGGCCTACGAGCTTATAGACTACGAAGGAGTTCCATTGGCGCAGCCCAGAAATGGGCTGTACCTCAAGAAATACTACGCCTGAAATGATTTCTTGGTGTGGTGTGTGTACATAGGTGTGTGATTGTCATTTGTATGCATGGTGTGGTGTGCTTTGTAAACGTCTTTCTGCTGATCGGGTCTTCCTGGTTGTGCAGATGTCTACTCATCCATTTGTTGGTTTCGCGGACGGTGCCTCCCGCAGTACCAGGAATCTGTCTTCTGCAGCCTGGGTAATCTACGATCCTGTTGGTGAGTTGATCGACCTGCAAGGTGTTTGTTTAGGACGTACCACGAACAATATCGCGGAATATAGCGCCGTGTTGGAATTATTAACCGAGGCAGTAAACCTTGGTATATGTGAATTGCTCGTGTACCTAGATTCACAGCTTGTAGTGTTGCAGCTGAACGGGCACTATTCGGTAAGAAACCCGTCCATTTTACGATTGTATTTGCGTATTCGATTACTGGAAAGGAATTTTGAATATATTACATATCATCATATGCCCAGACATTTGAATGCATTAGCAGATACAGTAGCAAATTTGGTGTTAGATAGACATTTGCGCAATTTATAAATCATCATCACATGTAAAGAAGACTCATCCAGAAATAGATATGCATATATAGATATCGAAATGTTTACATAGAAGTGTGTCACATAAAACTCAAAAAATATACATAAGTGTCTTAATACATCCGGAGACACTGTGTCTCTCAAAAAATAGGTGTGGCTAAATCCTAGAGACTAATCGGCATGGTGCTCATGATAGCACGTTACTGCACGCACTAGCCGCCTCAGGATTCGGTGGAGCCGATTTGGGACTCCCACCGTATGGCGCTGGTACTCCAATGGTACATCTGACAGTCGGGCATAGTCTGGGATCCCATGAACGATCCCCTCAAGGTTCTGAACCAGTGCCCCTCCTCCGGCACCTTCCCCCTGGATCTCAGGGGCGAGCCGTGTCCTCCGGAAGATAGGAGACATCCCGGCTGGTCTCTCAGGTCCTACATCTGCATACATGTATATTTGTGTTAAGACAACTGTGTATTAATAAAAAAAATCATATAAACATAAAATCAAAAATATGAGGTCTTACCCAGCTCTTCGTCCCAGTGGTCTCCTTCTGGTAGCGGGAGATCCGGGTCCCCTGTAAAGTCAGTTCCCGCATGGGGCCAATCTTCCACAACGATCAGTTGGCGCCGTATCCATCTGAAGAACTCGGGCTTCCAGGACATCTGTTGCCCGCCTCCAGATCTGGGCATCAGTGCTGCCCAGCGAGCCATTCTCGGCTCTCGTGGTACTGGACTCGCCACAGGGGCCTCTTGGCCCTGGAAGGTTGGTATGCGTTCCAGAATGAACGACACCAAGATGGAACCATACCCAAACTGCTTCAGTTTGCCCTTTTTGCAGTTTGTGAGCTGCCTTTTCATGTTAATGGTGACAGCTGTTGCCCAGTCATACAGTCGGGGACCCATGCATTCTGAGGCCAGTAAGAGTTGAGCCTTTGAAGCCTCGTGTGGTGCCTGCGATCCAGCAGCCCGCGTAATGGTGTGGAGTACGACTCTCGGTGCTAGGTCGGGGATGGTCGAGATGTACACCTTCTTACTCCCTGTTCCTGTTTGTGCCCCATGGCACACCCGCGCCATTACTTCTTCCATCTTCTCCCCTGATGGTCTGCTCCCAGTCAGTACAGGGATTGGACCCCTGCGGGATAATCCAGTAATAAAGTAAATATCGGTGACCTCCAATTCCAACACCTGGTCTCGTATTCTGAATACCTGGTCGTTTTCATCCCCGAGGTTGATCAAATATTGGAGGAGCTCAGGCTGAGCTCGTAAGCATGGCGTGAGGAAGAATTTCTTTAGGCCACAGTCCCTTAGAGCGTTCATGCAATTCTCATTTTGCATGGCCTCTTCGTCCTCATCTCCGTGTTCCCGTTCCTTCCATTCAATCACCATTCTGATTGTTTATCTGCATTCACATGGTTCAAAGCCCTTAATTAGATCTTCTGTAAGCTTAAAAATTCAAAAATTTGGCATATAATAGAGGTTTTTTAGGCGGAAATTTGGGTTGCGCCGCTGGCGCGACTGTTTTGCTGACAGTCGCGCCACGTGGCGCGGGCCCTTTGATAAAAAGAGCTCAGTGGCGCGGGTCCGTGCCCGATACCCGCGCCACTTGGGCCGGCCCTAAAAATTCAAGAGTGCCCTTACAGAGCTGATTTCTAAGGGAAATTCATTAAAAAATACATGGAAAGAAAGAGAAAAGGAGCGCCTCTTACCTGTCACAGACGAGACGCTGAATGGTTGCCTGGATCGGTCGCAATCGCCGTCAGAAGATTCTGCTCCAAATGGACCACTGCTACTCTCCACAAGGTAAATAGTAAAAAGTAATTTCATTTTTTACCATTTGACATATTTATAACTTTTCGACGTTAAAATGAGTTTTTAAAGTTATTTCTTGTCAAATATTTGCATGTATTATGTCGAAAATGGATTTTACGCTTGTTGGGTATGTGCAGTGACAGGTTTTTGCGACTTAGAAGGTGGAAACGAGTTGTATTTTATACTTTTTCGGACTCGGTAAATACACGAAAAAGTCACTCTGGAGTCATCTTTCAGCTCTTTTATGACTCTCTAAATATGAAAAGATCGCTGAGGCCCTTGTCGTTTCGATCTTGTTAAAATGGACACGAATCGACATTCACCCAGTATAAGTTTAACCCTTTTTCGGGCTGGGATGGATCGATTACGAAAAAGGAATACCCTAGCCTATCGCGACTAGGAGGTTTTCCCGGATATTGTTTTCTACCTTTTCGGATCTGGGGAACTATTTACGAAAAGGGACCTGTGGAGTTTTCTTTTCTGCTGTCTTTTCAAACTCTCTAAACATGAAAAGACGCCGAGTTCTTCCTTTGTCAGACTCGTTAAACCCTGATGACATTGGATTCCGTCGTAATGACGTTCTCCGAGTTTCTCCTTCCTAGGACTCGTTAAATGCACTAGGATGGATTCGCCCGAAGGGCGGACTTATATCACAAGCATATGCTATCCCCTTCAAGCTTGTTATCAAAAATAATTGGGGTACTCGCCAGAAATGGTGGGGGAAAAATGGAACCATCGTCGTTGTCGTCGGCAGTATGTCGCTCTTGAACATGGCACTTGTATGCATTCGTGTCGGGTTGGGGACATCTCATCTCGCTGCTTCACTTTGCTTCCATGGGTTTGGGTAATCTCTTTTGACCTCTCATCTGTTCACTGCCTCGTCGCCATGACCTTTGATCCGTTGATGTCAAATACTGCCAAGTCCATTGTCGTGCCATTTATATGTTCAAGAGAAGTTGGCCTCTGCGAATATCAACCTTCCTTTGTTTCTCATATGGTCCTGATTCACAACAAAACATTATGTTCCTCTGTCTCGTGTCGATGATGTGGGAATCATTATGGCCCACCTTCGATCAAGGTCACTTCCTGTCGACTTCAACTCATTATCCAGGAAGTTGGTCTAAAGACTCCTGATGGTACCTTGGGGCCTGCATGCCTTAATGGCAGGTTCGTCGCATTCGACGAGAGGTTTTCATTATTGGCCTCCGATCGGATGATTCTGCGGGTGTTCGACGTCAGCTCATTTATTCACACGCCGTAGATTGTACCTGTAGTACCTTGAGGACCATTGTCATTATTGGTGGTTTCTCTCGCATCTGTTAACGGCTTTCATCATTGGCTGGTAATCAGACGATGTTCTTGCATGTTCGACATCGGCTCACACATTCGCATGCTAGAACTTGTACTTGTTTGGGTCGAGATGGAGCGCAAGACCCTGGATTGTGTCTGTTGTAATCCAGGCTGCGATTGTGGATTATTGTCATTATGTACGTGACTCAATGATTGGATGGCTGCGACCATACCTGAGTCTATTTGTTTGATCTTAGTTGGATGGCTGCGCCCATACCCTGGATCCGGATTATAGCATACTCTGTTCGGATGGCTGCGTCCATGCCATATATATACATCATGTACTTGAGGTATCAGTTGTATCTGTCTGTGCAGGTTTTCCGACGGCGGGCCTTCAGTTGGACATGTTCTCGTAAAGCATTTCACCCCTCTCTCTCTCGGGCCTCATGCTTTAGGGGGCATCTGTTACACAGTAATTTGTCACCGTCCCTACCATTCCCCGTCCCGCACAATGGAGGACCCATAATATGACCTGT
Source organism: Pinus albicaulis (assembly GCA_034641835.2). Taxonomy (NCBI): domain Eukaryota; kingdom Viridiplantae; phylum Streptophyta; class Pinopsida; order Pinales; family Pinaceae; genus Pinus; species Pinus albicaulis. Next base: position 1,100,504,242 of record CM076570.1, on the reverse strand, counting down.
GAACACTGTCATGCACTGAAAACATCATCATTGCATCCCTCTGAGTATGAGCTTCATTTCCCCTTGAGACATCTCCTTGCAAAATCCATAAAAAACAGCTCTTTTTGCATTGGCGCGGGTAGACAGTTCAGTACTCGCGCCACTCAGGGAAATCCTGTAAAGAGGTCGCGCCACTTGGCGCTCTGTCATAGAGCAGCAATCGCGCCACCCATTTTAGGGACTGTTTTTTATATATGGATGGCGGAAGTTGAGTTCAAGCAAACTCACAACCACTGCCTATCTTGAGTTGGGAGGTTTGGCTACGGGAGTTCTATGGAAGGGAAGTAGTTTTGCCACCTTCTATGGAACCTTCCTTGTTGATAGGGCCAATCCCATAATAATAGGGATCCCAACTCCCTCCTTCCCCATCTATATAAGCTTGCTCAGATCCATGGCAAGCTAGTCTGGAAGTGCTGAAGCTTTGCATCTCCCTATTCCCAAGTGCCTTTGTGCTGTAAAGAATCCCTTCTTTCCCTTAAGGCCCATTCAAGCGAGGAGACCATTATTACGAGACTCTGGAGAGGTTCCCCTTTCCTTGGCGAGCTTTGCGAGACGTGGACAACCGGAGACCCGTTCGAAGGAAGCTGCGACGTCAGAACTTGGTTGTAACTTCTAGTCGTTTATCACTTTAATAGATGACTATGATTATGGTTCCACTCCTTTTTCTATCATGTTAATGCGAGTAATATCTTTTCTGACCGATGTTTAGTTACGTATGCCGGTTCCTATGCATGTATCTGTTCGTTTCTTCTGTGTGCAGGTGTTCATCCACGGAGATCGTGGAAGGATTGTGATCTGCCAAGGCTGAAGGACGGGGACATCTTCTTCTTGAGATCTAGCGTTGGAATCCAGGTAGGCTCTTATCCCAAGTCTTTCATTCGTAACTAGGAGCTTGCGTCATAGCATTGTTTGTTTGTTGCTAGACCCCTGCTGGGCTAGTAGGGATCGCCTCTGTCCGCAGAGGGGATTTACCTCCTCAACAATGAGGCAGCAAGTGCACCATCATGGAGATCAACAGCGTTGTCATTGAGCAATAGTGATGAGTTGGGGGCCCAACTATTATTGGGACATTATGATGACCAATACACTTGTGTAGCATAGGATAGGTAGATGGTTGATGGAAGACGTCTTATGATGGATAACATCTCCCATTGTTATGATGTATCCTTCTTGATGAGCACTTCACAACTCAATGAGAAGTTTTTTCCCACATCATATTTTGATTCTTATGCGTTCAACTTGGTCATTAATGAGTGGTCTTCATGTGGATATCTCTAGGAGGTTGCATTTCAAAATCCCATGAAATGAAAAGATAATGATATGATTTTGGAGGATGGTACTCTCCATGAGGTGGATACCATTCTGGGGCATGATGGAAGACACCCACAGTTGGATGGATGGGTGTGGATGGTGAGCAAGGAGTTGGTGAGCCACTTGCATATATATGACACAGGGCAACAAGAGGCATGGTTGTGATGGCTACTCGTGAAAGATTTTGGCCATCATGTGACATATCCTATGTCAAAAGGTATGTTATGGTTTGAGGCATTGCATGGCACCCATATGATATGGCAGCAGAAGATTTGGTTGTATGGGGAATTCTACAAGTCAATCATCATGATGTTGTAGAAATTTAAACAATACAATGATGTATTACCAGATTCTCCTGATCTAACAATTAAATCCATTGTTAAATACAGAATCCTTCTACTTAATTCTTTGCGGAAATTAAACCGCCAATTGCAAACACATGAAGAAAAATCAATCGTACATAACAAGATGTTTTTACCAAGAAAGCTTAAAGCTAAAAACCCCAACTATCATATATTATGTATATCATGGATCATGAAAAAATTTCATACAAAGCTCTAGCTCCAAGAGCTCTCAGTACAATATACAATCGTCTCACACTATCATACAAAAATTGGCTCACACATGCACCAATTTACTGCCTCCTGATAGCCTGCCTCCACTGCGCAATCCCTGTAGATGAAGATCCCTGAATGAATTCGATATTGCCTTGCCTTCAAGCGCAATCCTCATTGGAAACTCCAATGTGTGTGTATATGCATTGAATGCATCACTATAGTCACAACTGATAGTCAAACAGACCCTTTCACCTATCTCTCAACTGGGTCTCCACTGGATCTGACATGTATGTAGTTAACAGTAGTATTTCTTCAGTTGCAAGTGAGATCACTCCATGTGAATTAATTTAATATTTAATTCATTGATCTCTCACTAGTGTATCTTCATTTACAACTCGATACAACTAGCACAACTGAGTTTAACTCACTTAACTGAGTTAAACTAAATAACAAATCACATAACTACACATCCAACTCGGTTACAACTTTGTCACACTTAGTTACAATGAAGCCCATTGCATGGTCCACCAACCAACCACTTCAACTCTAAATCCACTTAGATAACTGATTTTCCACTTCAGTTAACTAGTTCCAAGTGCTCATTGAAAATAGATAATTATTTATTGTCTAATTTTTGTTAAGGGCTTAACAAAAATCGACATGCAATCCACGAAACAACTTCACACATGCATTCCAAACTTAGATGCCCATCCATCCATATAATTTTCTCAACCATCTATAAATAGATAACTGCTAAAAATAGACTTTGATCCAAATTCTAAAAATAGACATATCACCTAAAAATAGCATGCGGGCTCCACCTAGTGTAGGTGCTTAATTTTCACTAGGATCATCATCTTGTTGAATCTCAACACTCCCTCTCAACAAGAAAGAGATTATCCTTCACCCCGATCCTCTCTCTATGGTATTCGAATTTTCTCCTGGTGAGCGTCTTCGTCAGAATATGTGCATCCTGATCTTCTGTAGGAATGTACTGAAGCAACATGATCTTCCGCTCCACACAATCTCTGATATGATGATACTGGATATCTATATGCTTAGATCTATCATGAAACACAAGATTAATCGAGAGTTTAATGCAACTCTGATTATCACAATGAATCACTGTAGGATATAAATGAGAACCGATCAAATCGACTAGGATCTTCCTCATCCGGATAGCCTCACATGCAGCTTGATTTGCTGCCATGTATTCTGCTTCCGCTGAACTGAGTGCCACAAATATCTATTTCCTGCTGTACCAAGAAACAGTTATAGATCCGATAATGAAAGCCCCTCCTGATGTGCTATTTATGTCTGTTGGGCTTCCTGCCCAATCTGCATCCGTGAAGCCATGCAACTTCACCTCATTCGTCTGTCTATACCATAATGCATACTCATATGTGCCCCTAAGATATCTCAGGACATGCTTTCCTGCCTTCCAAAAGAGCTTGGTAGACTTAACCATCGTTTGACTAAGCTGGTTCACCGCATAGCATATGTACGGTCTTGTATTAACTAAATACATGAACGAACCCACCAACTGTATATAGACAGTAGCGTCCACTACCTCTACCGATGTAGCATCCTCTTTCCTCCAATTTCCCGGAAGAGGAGTATCCATGGGTTTTCATCCCTCCATGTGAAACTTACCGAGTATCTCCCGTGCATACTTGCCTTGAGACACAAACAATTCACCTTCTCGCTGCCATATTTCCAATCCAAGGAAATAGTGAAGGAGGCCCATATCCTTCATCTAGAACTCCTTTGCAAGGTCCTCCTTGCATGAGTGTATCAACTGCTCATCACCAGTCAATATTAAATCATCAACATAAAGAAAAATGATTAAAAGCTTACCTTCCACCACAATCTGGTATAGGTTTGCATCCGCCTCACTCTTGCTGAAGCCAAGTCCAGTGAAATAGTTTTCGATTCGAGTGTACCAAGCACAGGGTGCTTGCTTTAGCCCATACAATGCTCTTTTGAGTCTGCACACATGTGAATCATTGCTGAAGATCTCAAATCCTTCAAGCTGCTAAATGTACACTTCTTCCTCAATGATCCCATTAAGGAACACAGTCCTCACATCCATCTGATGAATTTACCAACCCATCTGCGCTGAGAGAGCAAGGATGGTCCTTATAGAAGAATACCGTGTGACAGGTGCAAAGGTTTCTTCATAATCAATCCCCTCAATCTGTGAGAAGCCCTGGCCACAAATCTTTCCTTATACTTCTCAACACTCCCATCAGCAACTTGCTTTACCTTGTAGATCCATCTTGAACATACCACTGATTTATCAACCGACCTTGGAACAATTTCCCAAGCACTGTTTCTGACAATGGAGTCATACTTCTCCACCATTGCATCTACCCATGTGGGCTCCTACACTGCTTCCTGAAAGGAAGATGGCTCAGTCATAATACATTTGCTCATGAGAGCCATGTATCTAGTGAATTGGTCAGGAGATTGTCTCTGTCTATGCTGTGAAGTAGGGACTCCTACATTTTGTGCCGCATCAAGCTTCAACCTCTCAGCTTTTGTGGTACGCCTTCTGCCAGTTTTGATGTTTGGCTATGCGTGAGTGGAATCCTCCACTCCATGAACCTCCTCCTGTGGCTGATCCACATCTAGAGACTCATCTTTGGGAACAAGTAGTTCCTCCTATGCATGCAATTCTAGCTCCCTCGCAAGTGACAACTTCATGGCTTTCTTCTCATTGAATTTTATATCCCGTCACACCACAGTCATTCGACTGTTTGGAAAATACACATGATAATTATGGGGTGTTTCTGTGTACCCCACAAATATCCTAACTTCATCAGTCGGCTCCAGATTCTTCCTGGCGTTCTTTGTCACATGAACATAAACATATGAGCCAAAAATCTTAAAGTGAGAAACATCTGGTTTCTTACTAGTAAAAGCTTCTTTAGGTGTACTCATGCCAAGTACTCTATGAGGACAACGATTTTGCACATAAACCGCAGTGTTGCATGCTTCTGCCCACAAGTGCATTGGTAGGCCCTGATCATGCAACATAGCTCGTGCATCACCCACGATCGTTCTGTTCTTCCTCTCCGTAACCCCATTCTGTTGTGGTTTATGAGGCACTATGAGTTCTCTTTGAATTCCGTATTTTCTACATAAGTCTTTGAATTCATTTGAGATATATTCACCACCATTATCGCTCCGCAGAGCCTTCACTTGCTTCCCCGACTCTTTCTCCACCAATGCTTTAAACTCACAGAACCTTGAGAATGTTTGATCTTTCTTTTGCATGAAGAAGATCCAACATCTACGATAATAGTCATAAAAAAAAATAACATAATACTTGTGTTTTGTTGTTGAAGCAATCGAGAATGGCCCATACACGTCTGCGTGAACTCTCTCTAGGATCACCGAAGTGCGATTTTCCTTTTCATGAAAGGTGGTCTTCACAAACTTACCCGTAGTACATCCCTTGCACTGATATATCTGTGTAATTGTACCCTTGGGAAGTCCAGTAGAAATCTACTGCAAAATCTTCAGGGCGCCATGGTGAAGATGGCCCAATCGCCTGTGCCATAATTTGCCCTCATCCCGACTCACCACTTCTTCTTATCTGCCCACCTTTGCAGCGTAGCCATCTACCTCCAGCGTGTAGATATTCTTGACTCGAATCCCTATCCTCTTGGTTTGAACCGTTGTTTTATGTCGCAGGAAAGCTTTTCCATCGCTGAAAACAACGTCATAACCTCTGTCCTCCAACATCGCGATTGAGAGAAAGTTCTTCTTTAGACCTGCAACATGCATAAAATATTTCAACAGAAATTATTTACATGACTTCCTCTCAAAGGTAATGGTACCAATGCCGGTCGCACTGTATCGTCCATCATCGCCCATCTCTATATGCATTTGGATATCTTTCTCCTCCAAGTCACTGAACAGCTCCTTATCTCCCGTCATGTGGAAAGAAGCACCACTATCAAGATACCACACTGATCCCATTGCGCTTGAAACCAAGCATGCGATCAAAGAGAAATCAATTTCAAATTGCGAGGCAAGGGCCTCACCAGCTGCAGCTCCAGCAACCTTCTTGTTCTTCTTTTTATGTGGGCAATTAGTGGCGAGATTCCCATGTTCGTGACAGTGAAAACACTTCACCTTGGACAAATCTAGCTTCTTGCCTTTAGCCTCATATTTCGAGTGGAATTTCTTCCCCTTCCCTTTCCTTACTTTGGCAGCCAAAGCAAAATCCTCTTCATCATCATGCTTTGATGAAGAGCCATCCCTAGTGTTCTGCCTAAAATCCTCTTGCACTAGATCCAACCACGGTCGTTCCCAATCTGGTAGTTTTTCCCGTCCGTTGACAGAGTCTTGATAACTGTGCCAACTTTTTGGAAGTCCCAAGAGAGCCAAGCTCATCCAATCATCATCAGCAACTATGATTCCCACACTCCCTAGTTCATCCCGACATGGACAAACTTTGTGAGATACTTTGGAATACTGTCACCCTTTTCCATTTTGATTTTTCTGAGTTTATCCTTCAGCACCAACTTCATATGGTCATTGTTGTTTTGGAAAATATTTGTCAAAGCCTTCTACATTGCAAATGGAGTGGCTTTCCCGTGAAGGCTTGATACAATATGGTCTCTCACACCTTCCAACAGAATCCTTCTCGTCTTTGCTACTTTCTTTTTCCATGCGTCAAGTAGGGAAGCATTTGTCGAAGTGGGCTTAGGAACATCATTTTCGATGAATTCCTTCAAGCCATTATCTTCAAGAACCACCTCCATCCTGTCCTTGAGTGCATACTCTAACCACAAACCAGTGAAAGCCATTTTGATGTTTACTCAACTGTCGCACCAAGAAATTCTTGCAGCAAATTCGAATTGTTCCACCAACAAAACTCAGCACTGCTTCAATATTGCAATCTTCAATGATTAACATTACTCCGATACCATGTAGAAATTTAAACAATACAATGACATATTACCAGAATCTCCTGATATAACAATTAATTCCACTGTTAAATACAAAATCCTTCTACTTAATTCTTTAAGGAAATTAAATCGCCAATTGCAAACACATGAAGAAAATCAATCGCACACAACAAGATGTTTTTACCAGGAAAGCTTAAAGCTAAAAACCCCAACTATCATATATTATATATATCATGGATCATGAAACAATCTCATACAAATCTCTAGCTCCAAAAGCTCTCAGTACAATATACAATTGTCTCACACTGTCATACAAAAATTGGCTCACACATGCACCAATTTACTGCCCCCTGATAGCCTGCCTCCACTGCGCAATCCCTGCTGATGAAGATCCCTGAATGAATTCAATCTTTCCTTGCCTTCACTGCGCAATCCTCATTGGAAACTCCAATGTGTGTGTAGATGCATTGAATGCATCACTATAGTCACAACTGATAGTCAAACATGCCCTTTCACCTATCTCTCAACTGGGTCTCCACTAGATTTGGCATGCATGTAGTTAACAATAGTATTTCTTCAGTTGCAAGTGAGATCACTCCATGTGAATTAATTTAATATTTAATTCATTGATCTCTCACTAGTGTATCTTCAGTTACAACCAGTTACAACTAGCACAACTGAGTCTAACTCACTTAACTGAGTTAAAAAAATAACAACTCAAATAACTACACATCCAACTCTGTTACAACTTTGTCACACTCAGTTACAACGAAGTCCACTGCATGGTCCACCAACCAACCACTTCAACTCGAAATCCACTTAGCTAACTGACTTTCCACTTCAGTTAACTAGTTCCAAGTGCTCATTGAAAATAGATAATTATTTACTGTCTAATTTTTGTTAAGGGCTTAACAAAAATCGACATGCATTCTAATTTTAGACATACATTCCACGAAACAACTTCGCGCATGCATTCAAAACTTAGACGCCCATCCATCCATATAATTTTCTCAACCATTTATAAATAGATTACTGCTAAAAATAGACTTTGATCCAAATTCTAAAAATAGGCATATCACCTAAAAATAGCCTGTGGGCTCCACCTAGTGTAGGTGCTTAATTTTCACTAGGATCATCATCTTGTTGAATCTCAAAAGATGTTACTTCATGACTTGTATGATGATGAGATGAGGAGGCAAAAAAGGCTATTATTGCTTTGGTTACTCTTGGGAGAGTATGGGCTGATTTTCTCCCATACTTTGCATGATATTTCAGGAGTAGAGGATGGCACAACCATGGTGCAAAGGGGCTACTCTTCAACTTTGGAGGATCAAGAGGTACTTCCACATAGGAAGGAGTCTCCCATATGTATAAACTTTATGATATGTGATTTTGGCATGTGGCATGTAAAAGAGAGGAGTTATGAGATGACAAGAGCCTCATCACGCAACGCTGTCACTTGGGAGTTGGGATTTGTTGATGGAGTGTTCCCAGGATCACTTCACATATGATGCACTTGATGGGAAAGTAGGAGATGAGAGTTATGAAGTGGTGGATGGAGACATCTATTGTCATGATATGATCTTCTTGACTTGGGTCTCCAAGCATAAGAAAAATGCCTTACATGCAGCACTTGGTTCATTCCTTTCCATTCAGCAAGGCTTCCTGGAGATATATCATACCACTATGGAGAGATCATCCATGGACATCATTATCAGCTTACTCTGATTACATGGTAAGAGTTGTGTTTTTGCACTTATTGATCATATAACAAAGTATTTGCATTCTCTTTCTATCTATATACAGTGCATTGCTCCACAAGAGGGCAAGTTTATATTTGAGCTTCATGGTCTTTCTAAGACCAAAATCAGTGATGGAGATGGCCATTTTTTGTATTGCTTTGGGCAAGTGTTGTGCTATTCTTTGTGTGCTTAGTTGACACACAATGCCATTTACTATTTTCTAGTAGATGAGATAACATGCACAACTAGCAAATTTTTGGGAGACAACTTGCCACATGATGTTCTGAAACAAAAATTAGCAAAATTGCGCTGTAACCACTTGGGAAACTGTTGGTACCTTCCAACACTACATAAAACCTTCAGTATATTTCTCATTTGGATATCATATTGTGATGATGTCATATTCATTGTATATGGGATGGTTTGGGCTAGCATGATTTAGGACACTAGAGAGAGGATCTTCGAGGATCCAATTTTCTTCTTGCCTCTTGAAGGAAACATTATTGCAGCCCAAAATCAATAGGCACTCCACACTTATCATAAGTGGAGAGAGAGACAATGTGGGATAGAAAATTTGGTCTATCAAGTTCAGCTCTGCAATCCACCTACATTGCAGGAGCCAAAAGTGGAGGAGTTTTTCCATGAGTTACCATTTTGGAGGGTGACTCATTTTGTGTGGATGATATCTTGGGGATGGGAGCTTCACATGGGAATGATGGTTCCCAATATATTTTAGATTCCATGCCTTAAGAAGGCCTCTAGACATCATATAGTTGTCTCCATGGATATCCCACTAATTCATGATGAGAGCCATTTGGAATTTTCACCAAAGCCTAGCTTATACAATTGGGAGGAGCAACTTGGAGACATATTGATGAGAAAGCATCTTTTTCATTGGAGAAACTTATCATATGAGGATTCTATAGGAGGAGAGGAGGCCCTTTCGTTCTATCCTTGCAGTTGCTTGAGTACAAGCAATATTTGGGAGGGGAGGACTATAATATTCCAAAATTAGCATGTAGCTAATTGGAATATTAATTTTTGTCCAGTTTAATTTTTGGAGACAAACATTCCCTAAAGTCACTTAAGTGCATTATTGTGTGACAACATGGGGCCCAGGGGTCGAAGTGGCAGCGTGGGGGAAGTGGCAGTGTGGGCAGCGTGGGCCCATGACAGCGCAGAGAGAGAGGGACAACGTGGCCAAGAGGGACAATGCAGTTTGGTGGGGCTTGGGTGAGAGCAAGGCTCTCTAAGCATAAAGAGAGGAAGATGCTCCTCATTCAAGGATTCGATTATGCATCTATTTTTCTCTCTTGACATTGACCACACTTTTGTTGACGAGCAAAGTCTGCAAGTGTTGTTCAACACACCTGGTGTCTTCGAGCAGAGATCCCAACCTCAGCCCCGGGGGAATTCGAGTGCTTGCTCGGGTGAGGAGTTCCATCCAGTGATTTTCAGGTGGGAGCCATAGCATCTTTAGCCAGGGATTACGCATTGCTGGGACAACGCAGTCTTGAGGAGAGATCACATAGTTCTTGGAGGAAGTAGTGCCGGGGTGGAGATTTATCAGGGGATTCAGTCCGAGATAGTGAGAAAGGATCACCCCTTAGCTATTCCTTCATTTTGGTAGAGGAGGAGGCCACCATTTGTAGAGATACTTTTAGGGCCAGTGTATTCCACAAGAAGAACGTTATTCCCCAAGGGAGGTGATTTTCCGGGGTCATCCATTCCGAAAACCCTTTCTAGGCTTTTCTGGGTATTAGGAGGAGAGCTCATTCCCAGAGTTTCGTATTTTTCTAAGTAGGGGAACAACCCCAAAGAGCCATCCTATTCTAGTAGTAGCAGCAATAGCAACAATAGTTTGGAAATTACGCAGTCCTTGGTTAAGCAGCTATTTAGTGAGCATTTCTGAGAGTATTTCCAGCTTGCCAAGTGCAAGCCAAGGTGCCATCATTCTGATCACCATTGTACTCATTGTATCTCTCAGTTACATAATAAAATGGCTCAATGTTTCTCCATATTTTGTATTATTCGTGTGATGTCTCTCTATTTTATGTAGATGCTTGTTTATGTTGCTGTTTATTTCTACACGGAATATTACAGAAATAGAAAGTTGAAGGAAACAATTTCAAGAGTTGCAGCAATCTCTGAAGTAAAATATCAACATATAAATCAATTTCAAGCATCAATGTCAATTAAGCTGAGCAAGTTCTGCCATATCTGAATAAAGGAAGTTGAGAAATTGTAAAGATGACTAAGGCATTTTGAAGACAAACATATGAAAATTCTTGAGAAAATCAATTAATTCGAGATTGAAATGAATACCCTACAATTCTAAAAATGACGAGATAGGAAATAAAATGTATATTGAATAAGCAATAGGAGAATGAAGGGAAAAAGTATTCTGAATCACGTTCTGTTTTAAACAAAAAAAAAAAAAAAAAAAAAAAAATTGACTGCAATTTGGGTTAATATAATATTTCTTTTTCAAAATTACATCTTATAAAACATTCAAAGGTTTTTGAATCGAGCAAATACACTACACTAAATATTATTAGGTTTCCTAACAACAAAACTCAAATTGAGAAGAAATAATGCCATTAAATAATAACATTGTAATTTGATGTTTATATTTTTAACTCAGACTCTTATAATGATTAACACAATTTTTTTCAAAGTCTGCTCTGCTCTCTGTTTCCTTGTTATAACGTAATCTCATTGATTTCACTTTGATTATTCCACCATTTTATTTATTTATTTATTTATTTTCAGTCAAAGAATAGAGAGAGTTACATCTCCAAGTAGTATACCCCATGCAGAGTTCGGATAAAGATATAAAGATTGTGCAAAGAAGATGAAGACACAGATTTAAAATTAATGGCAATGGACCACTTAGCTAGTATACCAATGTTTAGAGAGCGCAAACATACTAGTGAACTGTAAGATGAAACGAGAACATGTGGACTCCAAAAACATCGCGATATGGAAATCTCGCAAGGTTGATATGCTGGAATGCATATAAAAGCATTCGACAAATCATAGAAGGGGAATTGGTCTGGAAAACTTAATAAAAACAAAGATCCGTTTATGCGCAAAAAAATTGTGGTGTTGCTCTAAAGGAAGAATAAGGAAATTTGGCCAGGCATGAGTTTATAAAAGGGTGTAAACATAATGAAAATCCAACCAGTAATTAAAATTTGTGGCACATTGAGGAAGAATCTACTATGAAATGGAGAACCTGGGTAATACGAACAACATATTTAAAACAATGCACTAAGAAGATTTTTACCTCGTCAAAGCACAAAAGTAGGGTGTGGGGAATTCGTTGCAGGAGCGGTAACTCTATGAATTTTTATAGTAACAAAATTTATAGAGAACCCACAATTTAACAACAATGAAAACCCTAATTTACAAGAAAATAGAAAACTAATTTACAAAACCCTTTGAATTTAAAAAACAACCAATGTCATAACCAAATTTGCAGAGAACCCACAATTTAGTAGCATTGAAAACCCTAATTTACAAGAAAATTACAAACAAATTTACAAAATCCCTATGAATTTTACAAAAACCAGCACTGCAACCAAATTTACAGAGAACCCACAATTTAACAACATCAAAAACCCTAATTTACAAATATAACAAACCATTTTTTGCAAATTTACAAAAACCCTATGAATTTTTTCAAAAACCTCATGAATTTTCAGAGAAACCACCAAATGGACTAGAATTCCCAGAATATGGATGGAATGTGTTGACAAACACAAATATAGTGGGATGGTAGGATTAAAAATCCTATCAGACAACCATCGACTTTGCCACCGAGCCGAACAAATGCCTTTGCATCACTGTTGAGCACCCCAACAACTCGCCATACATGGCCTACAACCAAAATCCAACATACCTGCAACACAAAACACAACAAGTGTAAAAAAACCTCAAAATAACATGAAAACCAACACAATTTGTATGTAAAATTGCAGGGGTGGCGAAATTAACTTTATATTAATCCACTAGAACACGAAATATCCATATCCACCATTGAACCGATTGAAACCCTGTAGAGGGTCGACAACATAAAAGTTTACTAGGCATTGCTGCACCACTAGCATGCAAAAACAATCCATAATAGGCTAAACCACGCGCAACAATAAACTAAACCCTAAGCAACCCATAAAGCAGTGCTCATAAGAACGAATACATGTCAGGGCAAAGATGGAGCAACAGGTGAACAAGATATGGAGGTCCGTTGAACAACAATCAGAGCAATAGAACTACCACACACCATCCTCGAACAAAACAAGACTGAACCCTAAACACCGGATGACATAAACCCTAAACCGCAGAGGAGAGTGACCCTCTCGAGACAAATCTTTATTTCCTACCTACCATGACAGGTGGGAGGCTAGAGTCGTACAACTGATGTGGCGACTACATGGCCTTGCGTGAACGTGGCACAGAGGGCGCGAAAAAACTAGCATCCCTCCCCTATGACTATAATGACCCTGAAGGTTTTTATATGCTTGCATTTTCTCTTTTCAGGGTCGACGTGTGTATGTTCCATGTTCTCGTTTAGTTTTTACATGAAAAAAACAATCTGAGTTGCGCTATATATGTCGGTGGGTAAAGAATCAAGATGGATTTCAACCTTTTCCATAATGTGAAGTGAGGATTTAATAAATGTGTGTCCAAATGAAAGACTCCGATGTAGTGGTGGATGTGTATGCATTTTCCTGAAAGGTGTGGCTCATTAAAAAGAAATAGTCTATCTCTTACATTTTCCTCTTCATAAGAGATGATTAAGTGGTGTTTGTCAGATTCCTTCTTGGTTGGAAACTCTTTTCAATACATTTTCGGTGAGTGTTTTAGTTTTATTTATTACCCACTCTAAGTGTATTGTAAACTATGATATATTGGTGTATATTTGTGGTAGTTGAGGAGCTTACTTTCTAATAAACATATTTTAAAAATTATGGATTCTTTGCAATTTTCATTTTTTCTAAGCAATACAAACATGATAAAATATAACCAACATATATGTCAAATCAAGCTTACACTACAACTTAAATGATTACTTAGCCAATTACTATCACTATAACAAAAAATTAAATTAAATAAAAATATATATTTAATACTCTACAGGAAACTTAAATAAGGCATTCACTCTCTTCCAACATGCTTTGCTTGCTTATCTTATCTAATCACTATCATTGTAACAAAAAACCAACCTAGATCCATCTTAACCCCGGATCTATCAAGCGTCGAGAGGGATCAAATCTCTCGAGCTGCAAACCTCTTTTTTGAGTGCAAAACTTGAGGAAATGTTTGTACCTCGAGAGATTTGATCCCTCTCAACGCTTGATAGATCTAGAGTTAAGATGGATCTAGGCTAGTTTTAGTCGTGTGCGGTCATACAAAAATTGTTGAACATATTTATTTTGATCATTTTAAATATGCTAAATATGTCTAAAATTAATTTGGTCAATTTATTTTTAACTTTGCTTAGTTACCTAAATTTATTGATATGAGAGAAACTCTATAATAAAAAATGATGAAATAAAAATAAATCAGATTAAAAAAATAAAATATTTGGTTTTCTAATTTTTTTAAACTAGTCATGTACATCTTTCTAACCAACTTTGAAGTCTAAAAAAATAAAAGAAATTTAAATGAGTCATGTGCTTCTTTCTAGCCAACTTTGAAGTCTAAAATCAATAACAAAAAAGAAAAGAAAAAGCTTAATCTTAATAAAACAAAGAAAATATTAATTATTTGCTAATCTAAACGAAAAATTTAACAAATTTAATGAGTTTACTTTAGAAATATAATAACAAAATAATTAATTTAAAATGAAAGTTCAAAAAATTAGAAAAATAAGAATCAAATAAGTGTTTGAAAAGTAATTTAGTAATGGTTGAAAATGTTATAAAATATATAATGAATAATTAAATTCAATAGGACTAAATACAAGTAAAGAGTTTTTTTTTTTTTTTTTTTTAATATAAACATATAATTATGTAAAATTCTACTTTATTAATAAAAAATAATTACAATAAAAGATAATAAAAAGTATTATAAAAACATTCATAATAAAAATACTAAATTAAATTGATTACTTACTATTACCAAAATAGCATTCCATACAATTTTAACATTCAAATATGTTTGACAGTAACTGCTTGTAGAATTAAGCAATCATATGTTAGAAGAAATACAAAACTATGTTAATGTTTTTTTGTTTTTTTTTTTTTTTTTTAACAAGAACCGTTATGGTTTATATTAGAATTTGGCCAAAATACCTTTCATCGGATACATTTGATCGGGCATAGCCCTTAACCTTTCTTTGACTAACTGATCACAGGTCCCTAAACTTGGAAAACCGCAAGATTAACTCGAGACTATCGAGTCTATCTCCATTATTTTCCCTATCTTAAAGAGACAAACAAACTGTTTCAGCAAAATGCAGAAAAACATGACAAACTTTATGGAATGGGGTCCCAATTCTCAATTCCATCTGCCAAGAGACAGCCAGCTGGAAGTGAAACTGCCCTGTTGGCTTCCAAGTCAGCAGCTTTATTATTTTCCCTTAAAACATGAAGGAAGGAAGCAGTCCGGAAGGATTTCACCAAATTTCTGGTTCTTGAAATTACTCTTGCCAGTCTAATGTCTGTAGGAGAGGAATCCTCCACTAGAACTTTGATAATGGATTGAGAGTCTCCTATGATACTAATATCTGAAAGACCGAAAGCCTTTGCTTGCTTGAGACCTTGCAGAAGAGCCAAGGCTTCAGCTTGCATGCTGGTAGAATGCCCTAAACCCCAAACGAACTTTGCCACAGTAATACCCTCTTTATTTTTAATAATTTTTCCTGCCCCAGCCAAACCAGGATTGCCTTTAGCTGCTCCATCGAAGAACAAAACTATGTTAATGTTATTATAATAAACAAAATAGTTAAAAACTAGGAAAAATAATATTAAAAACTTGATATGATAAATTTAAGTTAAAATATCATCTTATGAAATCCAATTGTCATCAAATGATGATATTGTTTCACTTTAAAAAAATATAATATATTTTGAAATTTTTCTAAAAGAAAATTGGTGAAACACTTCGTTGTAAAATATTACCTATGATATATGAAATATAGATGTTTTTTTATTAATCTTTTAAATTTTAAAAATCATTATTATTAAATTTTATATATATTTAAAAATGAAACTTAATTTAAAAATAATATTTACTATTATTAGTTTAATATTGACCAATATATTTTATAATGTTTAATTTTGATTTTCAATTTTATTAAAAATATATTTTTCAAATATGTGATTGAATCATAACTTCAAAATCTTAGCCTTTGCACAATGTAATGCCATATAGATAATTGTCTTGCCTCACATATTATTATCCCATATGTTATTTTTAAATTTAATACATCTACATATAATCAAAATTTAATCATAATTAAAATTTAACTTCCCATCCCTGCTTAGGGATATGCTAGTTTATGAATATGGTTGCAATACTCATACATAATTTTTAGATATTTGTATAGTGATTTTTTTCTTAAAATTCTAAAGAAAACCATCCAAAAATAAAATCCTTGAAAGTAGCTTATACCATCCATTACTTTCCACCGTAATTGAATAAAATGTAAATAAATATACTTATTAGGAGTTACTTTCCAGTGTCACATATCAATTTATTAGTTCCTGCTAAAGCAAAACTATGTGCTGATTTTTCTATTGACCACTATTAATATAACATTAATCAATATAAGTTATAATTATTAATACAATTTTTCCCAAAACACAATTTCTAACAAAATCATGTGATGATTTTAACTATGTGATGATTTTTCTATTAACCACTATTAATTTAATATTAATCAATGTAAGTTATAATTATTTATGCAATTTTTTCCAAAACACAATTTCTAACTTAAATTGGAAAAATTAAGCTGCCATACAAATCAAAATTACAATATAACAAATTAAATTTTATTATTTTTATTACTTTTAATTTTTATTATTTCTTAACTCTATAAAAATGATAAATATTTATATTTACACACATTTATAACTACACATGATATTATATGATTTTCTTTTTTAGTTGAGCCAATATTTTATTAAATTATTTTTATTAAATATTAAGTTTTACCGACATTTAAGCCCACATATCTCCGCACAAAAACTTTCTCATTCTAAATTATTTTCTTAATTAAATATCACCTAGTCCTGATGATGAACCACACTGGTTGGTTCGAAATGCGTCGACTTTGTTCATGATAATGTGATTTTTACCGAAAGATTTCTGCTTAAATATCATAAATTTAACTAATCCTCTTCCTTAATTATTTCCAAACTATCAAAGTGTTTTTCCCATTTCATAAATTTGGACATTAAATATCTAATCCGTGTTTTCAACCTTTTTTCCAAAGAGATTGAGAAAATCTCAGAGATTAAACATGTGATTCGTTGTTTTCAATTTTATTTTTGAAAAGTAATGAGGTGGTTTTTCAAAATAATTTTTAATTTCTATGATCTAGAAAATATTAAATAAATATAAAAAAGTATATAAAAATAAATTAACAACTTAAATCCCATTCGTCGTTTTGCACTTTGGATATATAAAATTGCGATACCACCGCCGCAGAAGGAAGACTGCAATTTAAGAGGGTTTCGGTCTATCAAATGAGCTCGTCAAGCCTGCAAAAAGAACAATGGAAATAGACCTCTCCATGAACTCCCAGATGCGGAATTTCAGGTAAGATTTTACAAACCCTGTAAACCTGATCTTTCTTTCCATTCCCATGTTTGTCAGATCATATTAGTGGCCCTTTCTGAAACGGAAAGAATGATTTATACCAGTTACTAAATGTTTACAGCGTGATCTAGAAGCAAGCTTTTCACAGTGCTGTGAGGTTTAAGTCTTTACTTGTTTTCTGAATATTCGATTATGTTTTGGCAGTAGATGGTTATTTGAGGCAACCAAGTTTGTGCATCCTCTGTTCAGCGTATAAAATGGATGATGGGTCAGGTTGGCAATACGGGCACCCGATCCTGGATCGGTTGCAGGAGAGAGTAGGCCAGATCGATCCATGCCATCTATCTTTCTTAGCATATTTGTTTTAGGTAGGATGTTTCGCAGCTCTTGTGATTGCTATTTTTACCTTTCCCTTTCATGGGCATCTTGAGCATGGGTTGGGTTGGCAATGTGGGCACCAGCTGATGTTAACAGGTTGTTTCAAACTGGGAAGAGGCCAGATCTGTCCATATGCTCTGTATTAGATTTTTTTGTTTTAGCCAGGGTGTGGGGTCTAGAGTGCTTTGCAACATTTGGGATCGTAGGTTCTGTGATTAAAGATGCTCAAGCGTAGGTGAAGGCGCGGCTTACAGATGCTGACCGAGTTTTTTTAAATGATGTAATGGCATGGTGGCTTTGGGAAAGCATCTTTGTTAAAAATGGTCTGTAACAACTTTAAGGGCAGTAATGTCCTCTATGATGCTATTTGGGTCATAGTTTTTCAAGATTATAAAAATCTTTGATTGTTGTTGCAGGGCACAAGAAATTCTTTGTGGTTTGGGACGAGTTGTGGAATCAACGTCGTATTTCCTACTTGGAGGAAGCATATGATAAGGATAAATCCATTGAAATACAGCCCCTCTCTGGACGCGAAGCGTGGATGTTGTTTGCAAGAATAGCTTTCAAAGAGGACCATGCTCCTATGGAGTTGGAAGACACTGTTGCGGACGAATATAAAGGTTTGCCTTTGGCATTAAACGCAGTATCCGCAGCAATGAAGGGCAAAAGCTGTGTAGATAGATGGGAGATTTCTTTACCTTTGATGAAACCCTCAGATCAATCTTTTCTACACATTCATGCTCCCGTTGATCAAGAGCTGTATCAACTATTAAAATTGAGTTATGATGCTTTGCCCCCATTGAAATGTCGAGATTTGCTTCTTCTCGTCTGTAATGTTGTTTATGGGAGTCGCAGATTTGATGTGGACAAATTAGTACAAATATAGATTGCCCAAGGGCTTGCTATGAGCAAAAAGGGAACCCATTTAATGGGCATGGCCATTGGGCGCAACTGTGGAAACCTTGAGGTAGATCGTGGTTTGTTTCAAAATTATGAAAATAAGGGGGCTAAGGAAGTCAATAGGGCATGCCAGTGAAGAGCTCATGATAATGTTCTTCGTGACATGGCAATTTATATTTGAGTTCCTCACATAATGATGTCTCTGAATCAAATGTTTGCCTCAAGAGATATGTGATCTTTCTAAAACTTCAATTATTTAAGGTTTTCATTTTTTGGACATCTGGAATCATTCGGATATAAGATTGGAGAACTTAAAAATCTGAAGTATCTTAATTTAAAGGGATGCTTGAACTTATGATGATTCCACATGAAATCTCTAAACTGAGCACTTTGTATTCAATAGTCAACTCCTGGATTAAGCGTGGAAACTAAAGCGGCTGCAAATGTTTGGAGTTTGAAGGGTCTCACAAATTTGACACATCTGTTTGTCAGATATTAAACTAGGATAAAGTCAGGAATTAAAGAAAGCATAATGGGGATTTGGCTGGAGATGCGGCACTTATGGTTAAGTACAAGGAAAATTTATAAGGGGTAATGAAGGATCTTCCCCAGGATATGGAGGACATGAAGAAGCAACCAAGTTTCATTATGGCTTCTTACCATGGGTATCAATGAATTGACTGTGGAATGATAATGCCCAAACTCTGTCCGTGTCTTGAACATATATCATTGACCTTAGAAAGATTTCCGACAACCTTGGAGAAGCTACCCAATTTGAGTCACGGGAAACAATATTTTGCAAAGAGAATAACATGAAACTGCGCCTCCAACAATTATTCAGAAAACTGGGGATCTGTAAGTAACTGTAATTTTTAAACTTTCATCATTTTCTGTTATAAATGTGATGGTGGTTAAATGAATGTATAAGATTTTTAATATATATGACCTTTTCTTATAAATTTTGGTGAACAATTGTTGTACAGGAAACCACTGTAGCGCTAATGGAGATGAGGTAGAGGAGCCATAGCCTTCGAAAGAAGATCCTCGTGGCAATTGAGCTTAGCAGCAATGCCCTGCCTTGTGGGAAAACCTGGGATTTTCTCATTAGGTCCTTCTCAAGAGATATTCAATATTTGTCATGCTAGTATTAGTAAGTTGGCCTTATGGGAGGTGCATAACACAAAAATTGTGTAGATCAGGAAAATTTCTTTGAACTTGGAATATTGTTTGAACTTCATTTTATGGGGATGATGCATAGTTCACTGCCAAAGAGTCTGAATTTACATGATTGAAAGGCGTAGATTGGATGATGCGACATGTACATGTTTACAGAAGAAAACTAGTCTATGTGTTGCTTCTCTGTCAAACACGGATGTTAGATCTGATATAACTGTCACGGCTCACCATTCGTAATTTGACATATGACTTGTCTGCATGGTCTGTCAGCATATATCCATTGCAAAAATGTGGCATTCAATACTGCAAAGGTGAGTTGGTTTTCCTTGGTTGCATGAAGGTTGATTGAATTGGCATTGAACTGTTACCCATCTAGCAGTGTTCTTAATCATCATTTTGTGTATTGCATTATCGTCTTACATTTCTGAAAAGTTCTACTTTTGTATGGGATAATTTTGTTGGTCTATGAAGGTGGTTATTATTAGGGGTCTGAGTGGTCAGGTGTTAAGATTTAGAAAGCTTGTGGTTGTCTATTGGTAGATAAAATTAGGACACCAGGCATAAGTTATAACTTATCAAGCAACCACAAATATGGTGTTAATATTTAGATAGCGCGTGCTTATCACACCATGAAACATTGTATGCTTTTCTTAACTGTTCATTGCATCACCTTTTATTGAGTACTTGCCACAGTCCCTTTGCTGGTTTTCTTGCCATTTGTCCAGTATATGCCGGTTGATTATTGTTCTGCTAATACCGTTGTCAATCTAGGAGTGTACCAGCAGTGAGTTTGTGTATTTCCCTTTTTTTTCTGATAGCCATAACATGAATTACAGAGCAAACATGAAATACTGTGATACTGTTGAGTAAAAAATGAATAGGAATCAGTCCTGTAGTCTGCTGTGTTAAGTTTCAGATTCATTGTGTATACACTATATAATAATGTATATATGAAGTACTGTTCCATTAACTTATTAATTTAATGTATATTTGAAGTACTGTTCCATTAACTTATATAGTTATTTCAGTGATTTGCTTCAGTACATGGCTTCACATATTTAAGGAATTGTAATTTTATTGACTCACTGAACGTACCAGAATTGATGATAATGGCAATGATGTGCTAGTGGTTTCATGAAAACTATATTAAATGTGAGTGTATAATCTTTGGTAAACTGAGTGAATAGTCTGTCTGGGCGGTCTTGTGTCTCTATTCAACGTGGTACTTAGAGGTGGAAGAGTTTATTTTGCATATGAGATTGGAGTCCCTGATAGGCCATAACTAGAAACAGTCATACACAAAGCCAACAATGGTTCCAACATGGCTGTAATGGAGTCTAAATTAGCTTGTAGCTTTCTACCCTTCTCTGTGTACCAATTTTACAGCATCGCTATCTAGTTGGTTACGTTTTTGCTCAGAGTAATCCTGTTGATCCGTGATAATCTCTAAATTTTATACTCCTCATAAGGACACAACAAAGTCACTCTATGAAGGGTTGAATGGTAAAATTCCATAGCCCTCCTCTGTATGCCCTGAAGAGAGGGCATGCCCTTCTCATTCAAGTTTCATAGTACCATAGATCAAAGGGTACACTGTTCTATAGGGAGCAGCGACTAATTCGTACTTAGTTTTTATTGTCGTGAGATGAGAGAGCATCCGTAAAAGAACAGTGTGTGGGAAGTACCTTTGAGTCTCACACTGATCATCTCATACTGGGTTGATATCATTGATTCACTGTTTTCCATATATGTGGCATGTAACATGAGATAAAAGTGTGTGGAAAGTGGCATTGGGTATCACTTTTAATGTCCAATATATGGTTTACTGATTAGCTATTCGTGTATGACAGATGTGGCCAGATCTGACTGCCAAGGCCAAGGAAGGAAGCATTGATGTGATTGGAGGTTATGTGTTCTGGAATGGGCATGAACCAAAAGAAGGCACTTTATGTTTCATTTCATAACTATCGGACAAGTAATAAATATCAATTCTAAAATCCCATCTTCAAAATAGTCTTTATGGTCGTTTTTTTCTGTAAGTTTCATGTTCTGTAGCTTGTGCATTTTTTGATCGGCCAGTAACATAATGAAAGATTTTTATTCATGTCATTGTGCTCAGGATTGCTTCAGTTTAGTCAAGCTTGTCGATATTGTTCCACACGCAGTGCTTATAACGATTGGTTTATTTATTGTGGCTGAATGGATTTTTGGGTTGGTTTTTTTCTATGTTCCCAGGGGATTTACGGCTGTTAAGTTTTGTTCTTTGTTTAAGACAATCACTTCAATGTTCATGTTAGCTTATTTATAATTCCAATTTAGTTCTAGTAGCAATCACATAATCCATTATTACATTGATAGTCTCTGAAGAAAGAACGTAGACAATAAATGCAGAAGACAAGTTAAGACAAGAAAACATAGAATTGGCTAAAGCCAGTGAAAAACCGCAAGAAGGAAAAACCCTTGATGAATCTTCTTATTAAATATATCAAATGTCCAGCACAGAGAGATATGAGAACAATAATCTAAAGTCAAGGCAAACTAGCCAATTGATCTAACATCACAGCCTTTAAACAAAATCGAGGTGCACACAAGACTGCAATCCTGACATACTGAAGAGGGTTAGGGCTGCTGTCGAATAACTGACGACCCTTCTAATTTAATCAGAACACCTCCTCTTAACTGCGACTTTGCTTGACGAGAAGGATGCTACCCTTTGCCAGTCCTTAGGGTCAGATCTGTGGCTCATCTTGTAGCATCAGTCTTCCAAAAGGCTGTGGCCTTTCTTTGAATCAACAGGAAGCAAAATATTAGATCAAGTTACCCTGAATACCCTCGTGGGCCATACTACAGTTCACCGAGCTGCTCCACAAAGAAATCTGATCACTGATTCAAAGGTTACACTCTCTATCTAGGCAGTGGTGTACTCCTTGTGCCTGCTGTTTAGAGAGAAGACCCAACACCAGGCCTCTCGGCCCTTGAACAAGATACTCCAACCTTGTTGTAGCTACAGCTCTGCGGCCCAGAACAGAAGGTAAATAATAGTAGAAACTAGCACCGAATGGCCCACACTTACCTCGCCCCTGTTCCATCAAGATATCCGCACCAAAACGTCAAGACAATCCTTCCCCAAACTCTTCTTTCTGCCTCAGTCCAGCGACATTCCAGAGGTAGATATGATTCGCTCTTATTATGCTATCAAATGGGGATGGAGGGTGACTATATATAAACAAATAGATATGATGATTTTCTCTTATCGAGGTGAAGCTGACCTTGACACTTTTGGAGGCAAATTCAAATTTCAATTTTCAAAAATTTCCTGCCTTGATAAGGTTATGCCTCATAGAATTTCTTTTGAATGAACACATATTTTTTCTTATCCAAATTTGATTCTTAGGTCGATTTTGATCCTATCGAGAATAGGAATTTATTGCAATGATTATCTTCATCGGATAAGCTGTCCATAGTGGCATTTGGCCCTAGTTTCCAATTTTAACACTCCCTCTCAACTAGGGAGAATTCCACCTGTCAAACCATTAGTGTTTGACACCAATCATCATGCTATCCTGTCGCCATGAACCATCTCTATAACTCATCTCAACTCTATTGAACACTGATATAGATAATGAGGAAGAATTGATTGAGAGTGAGTCACAACACCTTACCACTCTCCCCTAACAAAAGTCAATCTGCATAACCATGTGAAGAACTGAAATTAGACTTGATCTCAAGTGATCAAGTTTGTTGAACATCAACATTCTAGACATAGGGAATATGGCAGTACACGATCTGTCCATCAGTGGTGCTTAGGTCCCTATCCACTTTTCCCAACTCATTGGTGAGATGAGAGGTACTTCCCATGTGTCTCGGACTACATGGGTAGGATGATGCAGGAACACTAGCAGGGAAAGAATATATCACATCATGCTCACAACCACACATAGGGAAAGGATAAACCATATCCTACAAACACGCTAACCATCAATTGTAGGAAGAATCCTACATGTGGGGAAAGGATGAACCACGTCCCATTGACATGTCAACCACAGATCGTAGGGAATGAACATCCTACACGTGGGGAAATGATGAACCACATCCCACTAACACACTAACCATCAATCATAGGAAGAATCCTACACGTGGGGAAAGGGTGAACAATGTCCCACCGACATGTCAACCACAAATCGTAGGGAATGAGCATCTTACACGTGGGGAAAGGATGAACCACATCCCACTAACATGTCAAGAAGATGCTTATATGCATCTCCACAGGAGAAGGTGAACCACTCATGCTACTCATATGCCATAGCGGAAGGTGAACCACTCATCCTATACATATGTCATCAATGGTAGGGGAAGGTGAACCACTCACCCTATGGTTGCTCATAGCTCAAGAAATACCTCAAGCCACCAAGAGCTTCTAGATCTCAATGTTTGTTCAAGACCCTCTTAATAGGGTCTATCCATGATTCCCAACCTTTCTTTGAATAAAGATAGTCTTGACCTTACCAAGAGGCTGTGTCAGGATGACAATAATCTGCTCATTTAATCAATAATGGTGAAGCTTGGTAACACTCCAATGCACCATATCAAAATAGAGTGGTACCTAATACTTGGAGCTGTCGTGGAGCATGGATTTTCTGGCGAACAAATCCCACCCAAGAATATCACAGGTGGTTATTAGTACGTGCTCAAATAGCTCACTGAAGAGCTTCCTCAATCCACTGTCTTTTAATAAGTCATACTTGCTTCTATATACATACAAGAGAAACTGAATAACACTAGATGCGCTCTTCCCATCCATGATACTGCCAATCAAGTTAAAATGTGAATCTCCAATGAATCTTAGATTTCAGCAGTGTATCTTAGATTATAGATAATGTAATGAATAAAATGATATAAATAATATAATCAATAAAAATGACTAGTTAATTGGTAATTAGGTTGAAGAGGCATGTTTAAATGGGACATCACCTTCCATGAAAAGGCACTTGCCTAGGTATATAAGTGCGCTTAATTCATAACATCAATCATTCATTTTTCATAATATTTAATATGATATTTGTATCTTCAATGGATATCTTCATATTCCAAGTCTTCTGGAGTATTTAACGAGAAGTACAAACTTTGTTCACTTCATTTGGTATTAGAGTAGTTCGATCTTTTGGTCGCTCACCGTTGCACAGAGCCATGCTCTCCAATCTGGGTCATTGACCGTCAAATTCATCAATGTCATTGCTATCAAAGCGTTTCGCTACACAACTGTTGGAGATTCTCCATTTTACCATAAGGCCCTTAGCCATTAAAATATATATATATTAAAAAAAAAGGAAAAAAAGATTATCTATATATATATATATATATTGAAAATGGAAAAATAAAACAAGGATTATTTTAAGGTAATTAAATTAAAAATCCCAAGAGTCAAAGTATTATTTAATAAAATTATTGATAAAGACAAAAGGGATTTGATCCTTGAAGGAGAAAAATAAATAGAAGGTAAAGAGATGATTTCCACAAAGAACCATGGTTTCTTTGCAATATGTCTTTTTTGCTCACAAGGATATCTTAATTGTCACAAGTCATTCAGAAATCAAAACGTCATCTGCATAAAATGTTATAAAACTTTTACTTTAGTTGAATGTCTAAGTGATACAAAAAAACAAACATTAGCAAGACAGATGAAAGAATTAATGGCAACAGTTGGGAAACGACATATATATTTTAATAATGAAATGAAGAAGAAAGAATCCAAATTACAAGATAAACACCTCTCATCATACCTACAAAACATTGTAATCCCATGTACCAAGAAATTGCAATTGAACGATAAAAAAGACATAATAGCCAAACTTCGGTAAAACAGAAAGTGTTACAACAAGAATATGAAGATCTTGCAGATATACATTACAAACAAGTAATGGAAAAGAACGAAGAAATTTCTCGCCTCAAGGACCACGTTGAAAAATTAACTGCACAAGTCAAGAAGACTAAGGACACAAAGAAAGAACTCAAGAAACACTTATCAGAACAAGAGGAGGAAAATTTATGTCTGAAGAACCTTAATAAAAATTTATTAGAACAAATCAAAAGTTTAAAAGATGAAGAGAAGAATACTAAGGATAAAGTCAACAATTCAGAAAACGAAGAAATTTTACGTCTAAGGAATCATAATCAAAACTTTCTTACACAAGTAAAGAAGCTCAAAAGTGACCAGAAGCTACTTAATGTCAAGTTAGAAAAATTTACTCAAAAATAAGTATCAAAGTCTTTGGTCCATGTTGAAGAAAAATGTCCAAACCCCGATCTAGTCAATATCCCAACTAAGGAAGAGAACAAACTAGATGAAGTAAATATGTACTTAGAAGTTGCAGTTCTAGCAACAAAAGATTAAAGTGAAGATCTAGAAATTAACCATTCAACTTTCATAACTAAAGGAAATCAGGTATTTCAAATAAATCAAGAAGACAACACAAATGAGATTAGGGAAAATCAAATCTAACTAGGATTCCTTATCGACATCTGAATCACGATAGTAGACAACTCAATCAAGCTATATATTTAGAACAGAAACATAAAATTGATGTTCCGAAGAACACTGAAGTGTGCACAACTTAGTCCAGTGATAACAATTCATCACCAGTTGCCAGTCACCGCAAGATTCCACAGAAGATTGATCTAGGATGGTCTGATCCTTTCTTAGTGCGACAATTTTGTTTGTCACTTAGAGGATCATATCAACTGGTATCGACAAGGATCACTGCCCCAAGACGAGAAGACATTCGTAGCCGAAAAAGAGATAAAGACCTTTTTCATTAACAAATTTTGAGGACAACTTTTTGAGGAGGAAGGCAATGTTATGAATAAAATGATATAAATAATATAATCAATAAAAATGATTAGTTAATTGGTAATTAGGTTGAAGAGGCATGTCTAAATGGGACCTGCGTAACTTGTTTTTGTGCTCCAGGGATTTTTGGACCCTTAGGAAACATCCTCAAACTGCTGGGGACTTCATCGAGGACTTGATGGTAGTCCACTTGTACATTCTTCACCCTTGTGAGACACAAGATGTAGGTTTGAATGCACATATACAAGATCCCCAATTTTGTACGATCCCAAATTGTTGTGCTTCACAAAATAAATGAAACTATAGGTGCTCCAATTTCGTTCCACTGATGAAGATCTTGCCACTTGTGATAGCATAAGTGTGGCAAGACATTGCAAATAAACAACATTTTCCCCATGACAAGTCCTCCATTTAACTATGTTCATTTTCCTCCTCAACCAAAACTGATATGTCTGCAAAATCCTCTAATCTAACAGCAAAACAAGCAAATTTCTCCCTTGCATCAATTTGTAAAGAAGTTAGAAACAATCTTTGAAAATATTTTTTCACTCCATTGGCCACCTCCTTGTCCCTATGTTGGGCTTCCTCTTCCCATTGTTCTGAGAAATGAAAATTTTATCATAAAATTTTGGATTTAAAGCACGTGCCAAAGTGTGCAATGGAGTGTTAAAAGCCCTTCCACTTTGTAACAATGATGGACCACAAATGCTCCACAAAATTAAAATCAACAAAAGGAAGAGTGAAATCCTCTTGTGTAATAATTTCCACAATGTTATCAACCATGGTATCAATGCCATCATAAACCTCTCCCAAGAAAGGTTTGCTTATGTCTGCATCTAGGAGAAAATCAAATACATGAAATGTGAACTTGAGTAAGAAATCAATTTTGCTCCACCAATCTTCATCAATCAACACCCTTTGCACCATACTTCCCCTCTCTCAATATGCCTCTCTCAACTCAACCCAAGTTGCACCCACACCATACTTATTAATGCAAGTTTGACTTCAACAAGGTGGCACAACATGATGAAGTTTGATGCATATATTGTCTTGAACTTTGAGAAACTCTAATTTGGAGTATTCTTGATATACCGACCTCTCTACTTCCCAACTTGATTGAGCAAAGTTTTGTTAGTAAACTTTATCCTGGACTTGGCTTCCTTTTAGAGAGAGCTCAAAATTGTCACTAATTTGTCAATAAAAAAATAGTGCATTGCAATTATGGAACATCTGCCTAGCCAATTGAATTCATCTGGACATCACAAGATTAGACAAAGGCATTGAATTTGTGAAAAGGGGGCTTACTATAGGGCAACCATGTATTGGTTTCAGGTTTTCATGCCCTTGCCTCAATTGTTTATCTCTGCCTTTTGGCTTGCTCCTTGTTGCATTCCAACAAGTCTTCCCCATTTTTCAACATGTTACTATCCACGGTCTTCCTTTTCGAAAATTTCAACTTACCACCAGAAGAACTAGTTTTGGATAAAGTTGTGGCTTCTCTGGTGCGTTTTTGCTTTTTTTGAAGATTTCCACCTCAAATCACCTAGCAATCCATCATTTACCAGATTACATGCACGTTGTTCTTTCTCGCTAGTTGTGGATTCCACTCCAACCTCTCCTTTTAAATCCATATCGCTTTCATTGGTATGAGAATTTCCACCCTCGTCCAACTCACTGGATTGTCTCAATGCAATTGATGAACTTGGAGATACAGTACATCTCCCAAGCAATGTCACTGGTTGTAATCAATCCTTTTTATCATGAGAAACTTGGGTAGCAGCTACATCCAGTGCCTCTTTTACCAAAGTCCACTGGTTGTTGACCCAATCCCTGGAGACACACAAGTCTCTTGTTTTGAATATTGATCTTTCATTTTCACCTACAACATAGGAAAATTCAATTTATTTTTCCTGTCTCATACTCTGGACCAAAAAACTTATCACAGTAAGGTACAAAAAAGGCAAATCAGGAGGTGAGTCTGTACCAGGAAAATAAACATGTACTTGAGCCTTTGGTTCATGTATCATAACCACCACACCTTCCCACCAGCCATCATTCCACCATGCATCCATTGCAGTGCCAAATACAATGCTGCTAGAAGTTTCTTCTTCAGGAGGGTAGGGGGGGATGGTTAGTTGTCCATGGATTCAAATCCCAATTTTTTCTGGTGTTGCTACTCTAAAAGCAGGAATCCACTCCTGCAATGACGAGTTCAAATTAATATTGTAGAGGTTATAATTGTAACCTAAAAAGAAAGTTCCCACAATGACAATCAAATGTCAGGGGACCAACCTCTAAGTTGTCACTTTCATGTTCATTTTGAACATCCTCACAGTGAACTTTTAGACGGTTTGGTTGTTTGATTATTACTATGCACTTAAACCAACAACCTCTGATACCATTGTCCTGCGAAAGCAACTCTACCTTATATCCAATGTTAAAACCCGAATCTGTGTAGATGCATATATTCCTTGCTCTTCTCCACCACAGATTTTATCAGGGGTCTAGTGTACAATTATTATCTTCATCTACTTCAGCGGAGACAGATAATCTGTATAAACTATCTGGGGCATCCACATGTTGACAATTGTGACTAAGGGCCCCAGACCGTCTTCTAGAGCTCCTCGAATTTCTAGGCCCCTTGCTAAGCCAATGCTAAGCTTTGTTTCCTACTCTTCATCCAGATCCCAGCGATCACTTGTCTGATCATGCTTTGGTGAAAACTAAAGCAAGAGCACATCTCCGGAGGAAAGAAATTTTTGGTGCTGATATCCTTCCAATTGACTCAAATTGAATGAATTGATGACACCATTGTCAAACTGCCTAAAACACATGTAAAGTTGAGCTGCTGCCTCGGGAGGTAGTTTTGCACAACATTCCCCATAGTGTTATGGAGTAAGTACCGTTTCCAGGCCATAAACACATTTAACATTAAGAACTTGTGAGGAAGAAGAAAAAAAAAACCTCTCTTGCATGAGGTACTCAAGGGGGTATATTTTCAAGCACTTCATTATCCTTATGAAACCACTAAACCAGAATTAACTTCCTCGCCTTTGAATCCTCAAACATGTCTTCCAAATAAGCAATGCAATGTTCCCTTCCTTCTGCCCTCGTATATACAAAATCATGAACCTACCAACCAAAAGCATCTGCAATTAGAACATATAAAGAACAATTCCAACAGAGGACTGCAAACTCTACAAATATGGCCAAAAAGCAAATATATAAATAATTTTCAAGATTTGTCTAACTTACTGAAATAGCGCTGCCATTGCGACAGAAAGAATGGTAATGTGTCAAATGCTTTCTACAAATCCGTGAAGATCCTACCCATACAACATCCCTACTAGTTGTTCTCGGTCTCTTATGCAAATGATCCTGCAAATTTCTTATCAACGTTGAAAAAGGGTTAGATTCTACACTGACTAAAATATCTTTCTACATAGCCATTATCAGAAAATGATGGAACATGCAAATATCAACATATGATTCAGGTTTTAGTTGAAATCACCTTAGAACTATGAATGTGATTGGCAAGTCTAACCATATCATCATTTGAAATATCTGTGTCTGACATTAGAGACAAGTTGCTCTTTGGATATTCTGAAAAACAGAACACAGATTTTATGAGTTTTCTCACTTGATTGATATTTGAAAATAAAAATAAAAAAAATAAAAACATTAACTAAATGACCTATCAATGCTCGCTAACAACGAGTTTATATCAAGATGTTAAGACAAGACATGAGACAGTGCAGTTTTTGCCCCAAAAATGGAACATACATAGGCAATGCACAAGATATATCAACCACAGAGAAAAATAAACATCCATACGCAATGATTTCTCCATTGTTGAGATAAATAAGGAAGACCATACTAAATAACATATTTGAAAAAGTTCAAATAAACATGATGTATTTCAATTTAACATATCGAATATTTGAATTAATTTCATGTGCCATGCAAACATAATGCACTAAAATTATATACACCATGTAAGACTATAAGTTATATGGTGTAAGACAGAATTCATCAATACAGAGGCCAAAAAAACATGGCAAACAAAATTGGCCCTAATTTTATAGCTAAACAGTTCATTAAATTGGCCCAGTTCCATCATCTGCATGTTTGGAAAAGACCGTAATAATTTGAAAGGCAAACTTGGATTTCAAGATATACATTCAAAGACCTTCTGGCATTTGCAGACTTCCATGGCTGATTCTTTGGGACTTCAACTTTAATCTTCGCCTTCATCAAATAATAGATTCCTTCACTCGCCTTTAGAAGCAACAATAAGGGACATCATGAACGAGAACTCAAACACAAATGTTCTAGCTCCAAATTGATAAATCGACCCCCAATTATTGCTTCAACATGCATTAACTACAACATTATTTAATTGCTAAACATCATAATAACACCTCCATTTCAAATAAATAACGTCCAATTTTTGCAATTAGTCTTCCTAATTTATGCCTTATTTCACTGCTTTCCTTAGTCCAATTGGAGGTCAAGGGTTCTTCTCCCCAACCTACATCTAATGCAATATTCACTAGTTCGTTTTGTGCATTTGATAATAGCATATCTATATGATCAAGGCCGAGGTAATCACTGAGCATTGAAGGAGGTCTGAGCACCTTTAGTTTGGTGTATAGGAAGGTCATAAGACTTACGTTTGACGTTGGAATAAGAGTCGAACTTCAATAGTGTATACATAGAGGTTAAGGGTCTATCAAGGAAGGTTTACACAAAGTTTGAGGATTGGTTTGACAAGTGTAAAGGAATCTTCTTGGGCATCCGTAGGAGGCCTATAGAGGACTGAAATCATCTAAGTGTCTAGGACGTGTCTCTTCATGATTAAGCAGTAACATGAAGAAGGTATCTGGTTGGTTCTTTATGTTTATGACTGCCAGGTTAATGAAGTTGGTTTTGCGACAGCAATTTTTGTAGCCCTAAAGTTCAGTGAGTGCAGTGGAAAATCCTTGATGTGAAGGCTGGTAAATGAAGCCTTGTGAATAATGATCGTTTGAGCTACATGATGCATATTCGATTGAGATGTTTATTTTGCGTTTGAACAATGATCCTGGTTATCACACTGACAAGTCAATATTGACATTGAATGTACTCTCTCATCTTCTGCTAAACATTTGATAATAATGATAATAAGAAGAATTGATCAAGAGTTTACCCATCTTGGGGCTTTTCCCTAGCTTGTGCCATATCTTTGTGTTCTCTTGTCTTGGCTTGTGTTCTGCAATTTCATTTAAAGTTATTTCACTGCTTATTGTCATATTGTGATTTATTGTAGATGGTTTAGAGATGAGCTAAGGAAGTAACTTATTGTAGCAAAGAACATGTTAAATTAACATGGTTTCAAAGCCAAATTGAGGACAAGCCCAGGGAAGAGAAAGCAATCACTATAAAAAAAATGTGAAAAAATCTCCATGTTCTCCTTTCTCTCTCTGCGAGTCTAAAGTGCTAAGGATATCTATTCTAAGGATATGTACCTCTCAAAATTGAGACCTTTATCGAGGTCTATAAGTATCCCAGAGGAGCAGTATTGCAAGCATCAATAAGGAGGATAGGGTTTGTGTATCATTTATTCTAGACTCTTGAAGGTATTCCAGGATGATTTGCAAAAATCGAACGTTGAGTAGATTTGGATCTCTTTGAAATCAGGGTTTTTTGCTATGGAGTGATTTTTGAAAATGGGCAAAGCATCTCTGAGATCATGGACATGCTGGGCTACATATCTCTTTGGATTTTGCTGGTCCTTGCAGAAGCTCATTGAATAGATGAGTATTCCAAGGTGAGATCTTGATGAGCAAAGCTTCTTTCTAAATTGAATATTATCTTCTGCACCCATATCTTTTTGCGGCCATGATATTTTTCCTTGAGAGACGTGAGGCATTTTGAACATCATATATTTGAAGTTTTGGATTAATCTATCTAAGGTTTTGACCCTGGTACAAGGGCATCTACCAAAACAACTTGATCTCATGAATCTAATCTAGGTGGCGACAAGGAATTTTCTTTACAGTAGACATTGTAAAGCCCAAAGTTTTGACCCTCTTTATAATGGTAATGATGGGAGTCACTCTTGTGAATCTGGTAGTGACTTTACAACTACCCTATCATGTGGCAATGTAAATTATTAATGACAGTAATTCAGTGGTTGAAGAACTATCTCCAACATAATCTCAAGCCTCTACAGAGTAGTGATGTCTTTTACAATGCAGGAATTGTGATGACCCAAGATCTGTATTTGGATGATTATGTTTGAATCTGTCTCACCGTTCTAGAAATTTGAAGGCACAATTTTGAGCATAATTCTCTTGCTAACAAAAGATAGAAGGACATGTTCTTTCTGTGGCACATCATTTGTGTAAGATGAAGTCTTTATCCTAGAGTTTTTAAGCTTATTGAAGCTTGACCTTTGAGGAGTAATATCTATCATGTTGGTGACCCTATTATACATTCTGATGCATGATAGAGATTCCATAATAATGACCTGAGGTTGTTACAATATTTTTGGCAAAGTCATTAATATATATGACTATGATCTAATTTGATCTTGGATATATATACCTCTGTTAAATCACCATCTCCTCTTCAAAATCCTCATTGTTCAAATGAAGTAGAAGTACCCCTATCAAGGATTACATAAGAGTTATAGTCATGAACTAATATTGCTACTTGGAATCTCATTGTTAAAAATCCTTAAGTGAACGATAAAGTTGTGTACTATTATTGTTAATTTTCTTTGAAGAGTTTGATGCACTGGTTGAAACTTTCAACACTAAGATATTAGGCAGAGCCTCAATTATTGAGCAAAGCATGTAAGACAAAATGTTAATGGATGCAAGTTGCTTAGGCAGATCTAAGTACTTGTTGCAGAAATTTGATTAGACAGAAGCTTCTCCATTGGCTCTATATGACGATAAAAAGTAAAATTGTTGATAGTCAGAAGAGCACTTTCACAAATTGGAAGTATGCTCTGTAAATAGGACCACTTATTCCTCACTGTCAATAGACTATGCACATTCCTGTAAAATAAAGAAGATGGATGGCAATTTAGATGTTTTGAACAACAAGGACCAGGTCTCTGAATCCAGGTTGCATAAGAATCAAGGACATATTCATATTTGAAGCATACTACTTGAGTATGGCCTATCAAGAAGCTGGAAAGATCCATGACATCCCTGTGTAGAGGGAAGTCTTGAAGTAGACACATTTTTAAGAGCTACTAAATTCATAGGTGATTAAATGATTGTATGCCATCTGAGGTTATTTTGAGAATTACAATAGGATGTCTCAGGATATACTAACATGCTACAGGTAACCGAAATATCCTCTGATGAGATTGTCTAAAGTATGTCTAAATCAAATATAATTCAACATGCTAGGGTTATGCCTCTGAATTGTAAGTGTCTGTGGGTTGGAATATTTAGGTAATAATGCCAGTATGGATTGTTTTAATGGAATTTATTAATAAGTTACTTTGTTAATAATTTGACAATGGTCAAGTTGTCTTTTCTATAGAGTCTTTTCCTGGAGGTATACGCTTTGTAAACAATTCTGGAAGCTCCAATAATCCAAATCATAGGTGGACAAGCTGTTATGAAACAATTTATTGAACATGTGCAGTTGCTGCACTATGAAGAATGTATTTTTTATTCTTCTAGAAATAGAAAATACAATTTTTCCTGAGGAAAATAAATCTTGAGAGTTAAGTTTGCACCACCTTATTGATATTATGATAAATTTCTCCATTAGGATCCTTCAACACTTCAATTGCATTTCTAATGTTTTCTATCATGTTTTCCTAGTGAAGGGGAATGAGTATCAAGATATCTAATGGCCTTCACTATAAATTCCATAGATGCTGTCATAGATTCTTGGTCCTCCCATTAGAACTTTTTCCCTCTTCTATTTTAAATCCACTTCGTCTCTCCCAATAGATAAGTATAAAAAGGGTGTGCATTGCTTATTTGCATTGAATAATGCATTCAATAAGAATAAGATACGAATCAGACCTCGTTTCAATTGGTTTTAACAATTTGAATCATGTATGTGACCTGTATATGACATGTATAATGATTGCAAAAATGTAGTTGTATAGACCTAGCCTGCAAAATTGTCTCTCTAATTCATTCAATCTTCCCTATGTCCGTAATGAATTATTCAATGCAAGCATTGCAAATGGCATCTAAAACAAAGATCAAGATTGGTTCTACACCATCAAGCTTACAAAAAGACAAATAGATGTTGCCATTTGTTACCCATTGAATTGCATTTAAGGCTCAGACCTTTTGAATAGTATCCCAAAGGATCTCATATTGGGAAGCTGTGTTTGTGTTTTTCAAAGCAATCTACTTCCTTTAGGAAAAAAGGATCATCACAAGATCTCATAGGTATGTTTGGCAAGAAATGGTGGCTCCTATTTTTCCAATTCTCCATTATGATTAAACAACCATATTAAACCACTGCCAGTTTGTCCCCTTACATTTGTTGGTACACTCTAGTCAAAGCCCCATCATTCAAGGTAGCTCTTAGCTGGTTATGTTGAAGTGGCTTGAAGCCTTTGGTTCTCCCATGATAGCTTTAATCATTCTCTCATGGTAAGATGACCGTGCACATTGAAAGGATTTTCATTTTCATAGAAAACATCAAAAATATCTTCTTACAACCATTCAAATATCGGAATGTTATACAAGTCCATCACAAAATGGAATCTTTTCACATAATTTTTAAAACTTTCTTACTACCGCTTGTTCATCTAAATGTTGTGACATCATTATATAGCGCCCTAGCTTAATTATGCCAGTTTAACCACCTAATCCCTCAACCTCGACATTATAATATTAATATAGACACATCGCTGACGTATTAAGTGGCTTACATATGTTCCAACTTCCCATGTTATGTTGTAAGTTGTAACACATCCCTTACAAAAATTGCATTCCTAGATTATTACCCACCCCCTTAACATAAGGCCTGAAACTTAAACACTTCATGTCTTTTACAAAGGAGAAATGCAACTCAAAATCCAAAGACCACATGTGGGTAAAACTCCCATCTAATGGGTCACTTGGGTAACTTTCTAGTGGCCATAGCGCCGACCAATTTTTAGAAGAACCATATGGGTAAGAGGCGTGCTATGTCTTCAGTTGCTTCTCCAAACCCTTCATCAGGTACATTTTGTTTATGATAGTGCACTGTCTCTGTTGAAAAAAACATCAACAATACCTCTGCCTAAAATGGAGTCTCTTGCTTCTGCAACTCTCGGGTTTTCTTTCAGTCACAAGAAGGAAAAATGGATACTTGCTCTGTTCTTGGCTACTTCTCCTTCGCGCAATTTCCACCCTCTTATAGTAAAAATCCAGGTATTTCTTCATATGCATGCTTCTAACACATGGAAATGTGATATTTAGGGCCAGGAGGATATCTATTTCCCATCATATAGGTAACAAAGCCTACATATCCTTTCTGATCTCCAATTATGGAGCTCAATCTAAACCCAATGCCAATGTGAACAATCAACAAACTCTAAAATATCCAATGAAATCTTGAGGTTGTGCATACAATGTTTCAAAGCATAATCAAGACTGATAATGAGTTCATCTTTTTGCTGCAAGAATTGTTCTGATCAAATGAACATAGCAAGATATTTATGAGTTACCACTGAGTAAAAAGGTGTTTTTCAAGTAATGGATGAGGCCTTGTGCAAGTTGAATGGCTTAACAATTTTCCTTAAGACTCTGCTGTAGTGAAGAATGGATTTTAATTCAACCTCAGTTTGGGGAATCTATGCATGTATGTGGATAACTCCTATGGCCCAGGGTTGAGCCACATACAACTGGCTGTTGCAAATGCTAGCACCAGGTGTTGAAAAAGATGTGAAACCTTCCCATTAGATGCTTCTGTCACTAGGTCAACTCCAAGAGCCATGATGCTAATATTAAAAATGAAGCAGCTGTAAACAGAGTCAGGAATCTGCAAAATAAAGGAAAACCTCGAGGATAGGAAAATAACTACTTAAATTAAAATGAAGCCTGGATAATCCATTAAGCAAATACACCAGCGTATCCACGGACAACATGAAAGGAATTTTTCTAGTTGCAAATTTTACATATTAGCTAGAAGAAATCACGTTTTGAACTGACAAACTTCTGTTCTAAAGAAGTAAATGAAAGAATACACAGTCACAATGCTTTTCCTTCTATCATAGATGTAAAAAAGGGATATCATTGAAATAATAGGAAGCAAGAAATCTGATAATAATTGTAACTTACTATAATGTATCTGGTGGTCCCATTATGGCTACATTCCATTCGAAAAGATTGGAATCATCTACAAGTCCAGTCGAAAATCCATCCACTGGATTCCTAGACAATTTTTCATACAAAAATGACAACATTAAGTGCCTCCTATAAACTTACAGATGCCAAAAAAACATTCTTTAAACCATACAGAGTAAAAATAATAAATACACCACTAAAAGAAAAGTGTGAAATTAGAAACACACAGCTTGTTAGATATAAGAAGAATAAGAACCTAAAGGCTTAAAGCACATGAAACCCATAAAATCACCTTGTTTTGGAACTCCAAAATCTAAATTGGCAGGAACAATCATCATCAGACATACAATAGGTCATCATAGTGAAAATGTTGACCACGAGGTAATACTGGACAAAACCCACTAACATCATGTATATACACAAGCAAGGCCCACTAAACTTAACCTAATCAAACAACTTGCAAGACTCCGAAACTCCATAAGACAAAACCCACATTGAAATACCAAGGCATCTACAGTCTAGTTAAAAACTAACAAGAATTTGTATTATAATATTGAGAGAAAAATAAAAAGAAAGGAAGACAGACAAATCTTGGATGAAAAACCAGTGGATCATCATATAAACCCTTTAGGGTAGAGCCACGAACTAAGCAAAGCTTCCATCTAGAGGGTAAAAAGGAAAAATGCCAGTGACGATTCTCATAGCTGCCCATGTCATGGTTAAACCAAAGATACAATAATCTCTAAATGGCATCAAACTAGACTTAAGAAACACCATTTTCCTCCTCGAGGCACAATAAAAGTTTTACAGCTCCACAACAAATGGATGTTCTTCATTTACAAACATAGATCCACCGCATACATGGATAAATTCAAAATAAAAGCAAAATCACAACAAAACCAGGTAGAAATATATAAAAACAGGACAATGTGCTAACCTTTGATTTGCTTGCGAAGTAAAAGACTGGCCTGATTTTCTCCCATGGTGCCCTGTGAACACCCTCATATTATAACTCCTGCAGAACCTTAGATTTAAAATCCCCTTGGAACACCCTTGGATTATAAGTCCATGTGAAATCAATAACACCCACAATGCGTCTGTGTATTGAAGAAGCCGAGGATGAGATTGCCCTTGACAACGATACTGGTATTGAATATGGATATCAATACATCAGCTCCTTGCCTCAGTATACCATCAGCGAATCGCATCAAGAACAATAAATTTTATTAATAGGGAAGACCCAAGAGGCTAAGCCAAATTTAGTTATGTGGAATTCATGTGACCTTAACCATTCTTGTCGGACTAGTATATTTTCATCGAAAGCAAAGAGGTGTACATGAATGTATCAAGAAAATTTAATCGGTTGGAAAACAAATTCTTAGAACCACTGCACCAATGAAAACTTGAGATATCCAAGCATAAAGGTTACCTGTTGAATGAACAAGTGTTGGAGGTTTGCACAGAGCACCAAGTAGGAGCTTGCAGAACCAAGCCCTAACGGAGAAGAAAATGATGATCGATGACTTCAAGAATCTAGCGTAGGGTCCCAGCGTGGGATTTTTCTGCCATTTGATGCTCATATTGTTGCTATTCCAATGATATCTTCCGCGTTTATTTTTATTTTTTTAATATTTATCACCATATTTCTTTTTGATGCTCATATCGTCATTATTTTGACGCTTTTTGGTGGGATTAAAAAAATTGAGAAAAAAATGGGAACTTTTCGACAATACATCAAACTGTCAGAACTAAAGTGTTGGAAAATTGACCATATGTACTAGTGATATACCTCCCTAGAGGCCATGGTCTAAAACTCAGTAAGTATAAGTTCACATGCTATCATTCTCATTGTATCCACTCTGTTATCTCCATACCCTAAGAGATCTGATAGGTGAATTTGCCTAAGTACCTGTGGTAGTGTCACTAGGGTGTTGCTCGTCAGTGATCCTTCTGCCCCATATATCCATGGGGAATCCTCCTCTACATACAAGGAACCATCTAGTGGCCTGCCAATTCCACCTCCTTTGACAACCTCCTGCCAAGGTACATTGATCATCCAATGAACCCACGCATGACTAACATGCCAAGACAACTCACGCAGTCTTCCCGCTCCCTTGTTAGCCCGACCTATCATTGGTGTTGTCCAAAACTCTAATGGGAATATGAAAATGGGGGCGAGTCCAATCACCAGATCCACCACCCTGCTAATACTATGATTGACCCAATCCATGAAGTGATGGGAGGTACCACCTAGATTCCAATGATGATCCAACCCTCGATCCCCTCTGGAAAACCATGACCCCTGCTGAACTATGCTCCCAACCATGGATGTATCCAGACACCTTGCTAGATCCACCAGGTACCAACTCAATACCTTTTTCCATCCAACCCAAAGGGTAGGATCAAATGCACGTGTACTCATATGTCCAACAACCTCAACATGCAAATTCTACGCCCTGTAGAACTCATGTCACCTCATCCCACTGTCTTAGTCCACACATGAGATCTGACTAGGGAACTCTACCTCTCTCTCTCTCCAATGTGAAAAGGTAACCCAATAATGTTTCTAGCCCCATCTATGTATGCTTGAAGAGAGATATTGTTTGAACGTATTGCAACTCTGTTGGCTGCTTGTGCATCTGTCTTCCCCCCATAATGCTTGGCCCTAAGGAATGTTTCTCATCCTCCTCCATCACAGGCTCAAAATGGGCCACTAGCCGACTCTCCAAAAATGGCCCATCATGCACATTATGCTACTCATTCTGAATCATCACTGGTAGCTCACCTCACAAATATCCTCCTCGGTCTTCTTCACTCATTTAAGCCAAATGTTTCCCAACACACTCTTCCATCAACATGGATGAATATATGGGCTACTGTCAACATCTCTATATGACGACTCATGCTCCTTAGAGGCATCCTCATGAGAACCCATGGACGCAACTATAAAAGAAGAATCCTCATAAGAAGGTTCAAAAGGAATCTCCTCATGATCATGCAAGTTGGAGCATTCCTCATGTGACTCTTGTTCATCCATGGACCCCTCAAATTCTCCTTAATCAACTGATTTCAGTCCCTTGCCTTTTCTTTTTTTTTACAATTTTTTCACTCTCATCCGCTTGTTTTTCCTCTTTAACTTTACATTTGTGGTATGATCCCCATGCTTCCTAACATGTGAAACAAATATTCTCTCTTCTCATATAGTTTCTTCCCTTTCTTGGGAGCTTTGGATATTTCTTGCGCTTTGGCTGCTCATCATTCCTTGATCTAATCCCTCCAAAAATTCTCCTCGTCATATTTCCTTGGATGAGAGTTTCAACACAAAGGGTTGCAAATTGCCTCAATGAATCCTCCATTAGCTAATAAATTTGCCACCAACAGAAAAAATATTTTGCAATATGCTGGATCCATTGTTTAGGAACTCTTAGGTTCCCATTGATCTATAGATCCACAAGCCTAATATTTGATATTCCACATGCTATAGAGGTCACACTACAAGTCTTCTATAGGTTGCAAGTCTATTAACTCAGTTGTGATTTTTCGATCTTGTTTATTTTGTTCACTGTAAGATATTATAGGATACTTAGTGTATGGTTGTCACAATGGTGCTACTCTAGTACAACTGGAATAGAGTTTAATTCTCTAGAATTTTGGCCCAACAATCACATCTTTGACATTACCTTGATTTAGATCCATAACTATCCAAAATCATTGCTCTAATACCATTGTAATTTTCCTAATAGGAAATAAATAGTGAATAATAGAGAAAAATTCTAATGACAACACCCAAAATATTGCACCCACACATACATTGGCATCAAAACTGGGTCTTTTATTAAATATTGAGTTGAATGAGTATAATAAAATCAAGGGAAGAGGAACCTGGGCTTGGTACAACAAGAAAATCCAAGCCTAGGTTGTGAAAACTCTGCCCATGAGCTGGAGAATCTACCCACTAATTCACTGCAATGACCTAGATATTTTTGTTGCTTTTGTTGGTAGAAAATGGAGGGAACTCTCTCTGTAATGCTTAGAAATTCCTATAAATGCAGTTGGTGCTCTTTCTCAAGCAACCCCCAAAAACCCAGAAGGGAATTGGCCTCAATCAAACCCCTCAAAGAACCCAAAAAATGAGGTGTACAACTCAATTTATTTGCCTATACACATTTCCCATATTTTTTGTAGAATTCCCTTGAAATGGAGCTCCAAACTCTCACAATTTTCCCTATAAATTTCTCCCCCAAATTCCTTGTGTCTCCAATCCTCAAGACCCTAACCCCTGCTGCTCCCTAGCCTCTACGTGATTCTGCCAGTGAGGTCCTACGCAGGCCCCAAAAGACAAAATTTTGGCCTGCCTTAATCCCTGGTTTTCTCCTCTACAAACCACACCAAAACTTCAACAAATGCTTGGCCCAACCACTTCCTAATTCCCCAAAATTTTCCTTGCAACACAACTTCTCTCTCCCACTTGTGGAATTTCCCCAAGGCCCTAGCCACACATAGACCTGGAAATGAAGCACATGTGACAACTTCAGAATGACTCCCAAATTTCCCAAAGGCTCCCCTAGGGTGACACATGTTGGCCATCGAAGGAGTTGATATCTCCACCCGTAAATCTCCTGGTGCTAAACAACAGTATGTTAGCTTGGCTGAGCAGCTCAAGCAAACATAATGTTTATTTGTAAAAGTATCCAAATGCCCCAAATGTTGGCCCTCCTCTTCTATTTACGCCGAAAGGCGTTTTCTTTGTGGGGTTGGGGTGAGAAAACACTGTTCACCCCACCCAATCACATGTGTGCATTCTTTTCCTCCTCAGAATTATGAAAATATGACACATGGTTATTTCTCATTATTTATCCATGTCTCTGTTCGTCTTATTCTCTAGCAGGGAATAATACTGACGACCAGTTCATGCTCTTGTTTAGCTGGAAAGACGACTCGGGTGGTTTGAAGTCTCCCCTAACCTCCACGGGCTTTCACAACAAGCAATGTTTCCCAACCTCAAATTCTCTATTCGATGGTATTTGCATATTATTCGCCCTTGGCTACCGGCAAGATATTTTGTGCTAAGCTAGGGGCAAATGCACGAACTATGTTTTACTTCCACTACTAAATGTGTTTTAGTTGTACACCCTCATGCCATGAAAAACAAGAAATTCTTGTTCCCTACCACGTAATTTTTTATTCAACTGGTTGACGAGCTGCTTGAGACCAACATTATATGCCACAACCAGCTGATTTGCAGTTTCTACACACCAACCGTTATATGCCTGAGACCAACATTATATGCCACAACCAATTGATTTGCAGTTTCCACACATCCACCGTTATATGCCTTCAGACCTGTGATCCTCGAATTTGGACTACATCCGAGAGGAACGATATTTTTTAAAGGAAGTTTCTTGCCCCAATTTTGTAAAGGCTCTGTAACATCCACATATAGAGAATACACCAAAAATTATCGTAATCCTGAAATCATGTTAGTAATTAGCGGGTAAAAATAAAATATGGATTCTTTATACAGACCAACAAGTATTCATTATATTTACGAAGCAACAACTTAAGGAAATATGGAGCATTTGTATTTCTTTGGAAGGTGGTATTTTCTAAATAGTCCAGGCCAATATCATTGGGACCAATGTTAATGGCATAAAAGGATTGAGGTAAATATATTTTTCATGCTTAATTCCTGCAAAAGTTTGTACTATACTCGAAGAATAGTAGGCGAATTGGCGTATTTGGAGACTTAAATGGATTATATTCTACAAAAGAAACACCAACGACATTTAATTGCTTATTTTCAACATGTCAATTCATCTCTATTAATTATATTTAACATGTATTTATTTTGGCTCTCACCAAATAATTGGTCGTGGAATCCAGTAATTTGCTTCCTCTCGATGCGAAATCAATACATTGAGAGAATTTAGATCATGGGTTCAGATATGAAGGTGGGAACGAAAACCTTAACATAGTAGTTGTGGATACAAATATCATACTTATATTAATTTTATCGAATAATCGACAATATAATTATGAGTTAGGTGAGATGAGGTAAATAAATAGGAGGAGAAAATACTAATCAAATCATACACAATTCGAGCATTAGAGAAACAACCTGTTGGGTGATGGAAGGTGGTCTCCCCATAAGGGAGGAATTTTCTTTAATGGTAGTGTTGGCAATGAAATTTTTATTACCGACATCTGTTAGAGAATCCCCAAAAATATGCAGTTCGACCATTAGAGAAA
The DNA here is from genome assembly GCA_034641835.2 of Pinus albicaulis. Lineage (NCBI taxonomy): Eukaryota > Viridiplantae > Streptophyta > Pinopsida > Pinales > Pinaceae > Pinus > Pinus albicaulis. The sequence goes on along the minus strand of CM076570.1, from coordinate 1,100,461,051 downwards.
CGACCTGTTGGGTGATGGAAGGTGGCCTCCCCATAAGGGGGAAATTTTCTTTAGTGGTAGTGTTGGAAATGAAATTGTTATCACCAACATCTGTTAGAGAATCTCCAAAAATGCATGCAAGGACATTATGTTTAATGGTTGTAGCGAAAGGAATAAATAGAACCAACATAAGGGCTGCACTCGAGTAGGCAATAAACATTGTTAAGAACTCCATTTATGTATGCCCTTATAAACTTCCCCTTCACGGGATTAAGGATAGGATAGATGGATGCAAAAACTGCAATACAATGCCACTCACCCTTGATCTGCATCTACATTTATGGAGATAAAATGATACATTTTAGAAATAAAATTAAGAATGAATTCGACCTATGTAAACTAGAACCAAAGCTAAGGTTAGTTTATTCAAATATCAATGAGTTTAGTTGATATTGGAGTTCATATATCTCGTTAGAAATGGAGTAGTTATGTGAATTTATCTGTAGACATATGGAGTATTTAGAACAAAAAACAACACGCTTTATTTTGAAAACTGCTATGATCGTAGATCCTATTTATAGACCATAGTGCTATTATCGTAGATCCTGCTTATTCCAATCTGGTAAGATAATTTATTAAGACCATATTGCCTTTCAATACCTTACCTAGCTCAGATAATACAATGGTGAGTGTTAAAGGAGATGCAAACCATATTTGAGGAGAGAGAAGAGCTTTGATGGAGGAGAAGACCACTTTTGGTGTATTGTACCATAGTACAATGACTTTAATGGTTCTATTGTTTGACGTAGGGTTTTTGTAACTTGGCTATTTTATTAAATGAAATTCTTTGTTGCGATCAGTTTATGCGGTGTAAAGTGGTTGTTGCCTATTTGTGTGGTTGATGTGAGGAGTTTTGTAAGTGTGGCATCAACACAGAGTGTTCTTTGGCTTCAGTTCTTTTATTGCATTGTATGCAAATCCATTCTGTTGAAAATTGGGCAGGACAGAAATTTAATCCATGACTTTCTCTACCAATGAGCTACATACCTTTTTGATGATGGGCATATGTACCCATTTGATATCAAGGTATGAATTGATACTTCCAACATTCCATTGGATTAATGCCAAATGGTGTAGTAGCACTTAGACAACTTTTATAATTACGTTTCGTTGGAGTAATTCAAGTTTTGTTGATATTCACCGTCTTTTGCTAGCTAAAAGTGTGCTCTAGGTATGGTTACCTCAAGGTTGACTTTATTTTCTCATTGTCATAACTGTTATGTTTCTAGATAGGACGAAAGTTTTGATGAAATGCACTGGTTGTATTTGGGTTTATGATAATGATAAAGATCAACTCTTAGGTCTTGGGAAGAGTTCATTGCACGTTTCATATGCTACATGTGCCTCTCGTTAGAGTCCCTTCTTGAATACTTATTTGAGTTGGTGGAGATTAGAGTTAATAACACTTCCCAACTTATTTTAAAATTTATTCCCTATTTTCATGCAATATTACCACACTGAAAATTTCAACACCTCAGATTTCACCAACTGGCAAAATTTTTCCCTCAAAAATTTCAGTGATCAATAAGAAATTGTTTTTTGCTTAGTTGGTCGATAAATTAAATAGAAATATGAGTACATTTGAACCAGTAGACTCTTGCAACCTTGAAAAAAAAAAAATCCCACTTTTCTTCTTGAAGTTGAACATTATGCATATGTTCCTAAATTTTTAATATCAGAAGGCTACTGACAAGCTTCTGACATAGAAGAGCATCTATAAACTTTCCTCCACCAAATTCAACTACTAAGTCTAAAAATAAAAGGCATGAAGCACAAGCATCCAACATGGATCACAACTTAATAACACTAACACAAGTATCAATTGGTCAATAGATTGACTAACTGCAACCAAAGTGTCCTATGAAATAATCAAATTTACAGGTGGATCAAAACATGTAGATACCATCTAGAGATATAAATTCTAAATCACAAGCAAACAACATGGATCACAACTGGAGAAAATCAACACAAATATCAATTGGTTAGGAGATTGGCTAACAACAACCAAAGTGTCTTATGAAATAATCAAATTTGTAGGTGGGTCAAAACTTTTAGATACCATAAGTAGTGGAAAAGGTGCATGTTGGCACTTGTTTAATCAAATTACCTTGATTGATATTCAAGATGAAATAAAGTTAGAGACCAAAGAAAAATACAATTTTTATAGGCAACAAATTCAACACAGAGTGTGAAAAATGTTGAGTGTATCGAAATAGGTGGTAATGCAATTCTAGTGGGTATACCACATATATTGAAGCAAGCACATTAGTTGTCCACTCTATAACATTAAGCTAGGTAAATCATTGATATAAAACTTAAAGGGTGAGATAAAAAGTGAAAAAAACTTAGTTTCTCTTATAAAGGTTTGTACTAGATCAAGGAGATATTCTTTCTCAAGACCTAAAGTTAACATACTCTATGTTAAGGTACCTCCAAGAAAACATTTGTTCCTATGGTAAGTTGTGCTTGCAAAAGAAATATGCATCACGGACAACTGCATCTACAATGTGAAATGCCATTTTAATGCTTTGACCCAAGTATTTATGTGACAAGGAGGTGAATCATCCAAAAGAAAGAAAATGCAGAAATCACATGTTAAAACAACTTCAAAGTTGTAGATAAAGAATTCATCGTGCATACATGTTATAAAAGATGCCACTATGCATACAAATTAGTTATAAAATGTGCCACTAAGACTCTTATCACAATAGTATTAATATGTAAATAAAATAGATGGAATTAAAACCAATACACCTTATCCACAAAAAATACAAAGAAATGTGGGATGTCATGTAACCATGTAAACATTTAAAATACATTAAACATTATCAAAATAAAAGAAAGATATGACACAAGTATTACTTACAATTTTATGAAGAAAACTTTTAAAAACATGATAGAAGGAATAAGAAAAGCTTCAAAGTCTTATTGGACATGGGAGTGGACCAAGAGAATTGAGGGTTCAAAGTGATGTGGGAATGATCTTTTCTTTAGGATGTGTTGTAGTATTACAACAACTCCCCATTATCCAAGTAAAATAGATTAGAAAGGATAATAGGGACCCTTCAAAGTTTTTAGGATTAATATTCATTTTTAGAAATAAAACCTAAAGATAGGATTTTATTAGATTAAGTTTTAAATTTTATTTAAAAAATAATAAAATCACCTAAACAACACCAAAAATAACCCACAAACAAAAAATAATAAACGCGGGAAGAAAACAACAGCGAAGTTGCAAATAACGAATCACCGAAATAGAGAATTGCCGAAGTACGAATAGCGATGCAAATTATCAAATTGCCAAAATGCGAAGTAGCGAAACCCGTCACATAACAGATGCTGATATCGCATTCCGTCATATGCCATACCCCGATATAGCATCTCGTCTAAAATCATCACGGTATCGTAATTTCACATTTCACTTTTCGCAGATTGCTTTGAAGCGCTAAAACTCGTTAACTACCAAAATCACCGATCAACAAATCCCAATATGATGATATCTGTCAAAATCACACGAACCCATGCTTATCAATTTAATGTTAATTCAGATGTTTTGTAATGTTTTGCTGATATAGATAAGTCTAAGGATCAGGAAGAAATCAGAGAAACCTCATTTACTGCAGAGGTTTCCAAAATTGTTCTTAAGCAAAGCCAGATCGAAGGACACAATGATACAGAGGAGAAACCAGAAAATACATCGACCCAAGATATGGAAATCATCCTGGCTTTCCCGACTACTGAAATAGTCCTAAAAATTGAAGAAATACCTCCATTAGATGTATTTTATAGTTAAAGAAGAAGCGGAAGATGGAAGATTCTCTAGAACTGCCTATAGATGCAACACCAATGCAAGTCCTTTGGAAAGAAACTCAATCAAATCCAGGGAAGGAACTTAACAAATTATCTCAATTTATAGGTGCTTACACAAATGCAACCATTCATAAGGCATCGGAAGTTGAATAATTAATTATAGAAAAGGATCAAAAAATTGCTCAAATGGTGCCAGTTTTCTTTGATGAAAAGCAAAGGATCGAGCAGGAGGTGCAGTCAAGCATTAATAATCTGCGACAAGAGTTTGAAGGTCTCAAACTCAAACTCGAAAATGAGATTAAAGAAAAACATCTAATAATTCATCAATTGCAGTAGAGGATTGAAAAGCTCCAAGAAAAATCAAAATCAATGAAGTAAAGAAAGAAGCAACATAGTTGGAAGCATTACTAGTAACACAACAAACAATTTTCTATCAGAAGTATAATCAAATTCAAGAGCAAGTTAAGACCATTGATCAAATAGTCACTCAGATTTCTAAATATAAGAACTTATTATGAAGATATTAATGATAAGGTGTTAAAATATATAGATTGGAAAGACAATGCATAGGGTAGAGCGGTCGATCTCCCTTGTCTTGAAGAATAAATTAAAGATATAATATTTGGAGATTGGGATATTAAAATGAAGAACATTGAATTAGCTATTATCAGAGCTAAGAATTTATCTTCCAACATATCTGAGTATATAAAAGACTATCTTCTGCAAGCCAACCTGATTCAAGAAGAACCAAAAGACACCATGCCAGATATCAGTTTCCTAAAGCAATCTTGGCAAGAGACATCAAACAGAAAAAGCTCTTGACATAGGAAATCTGACAAGGTTAAATATGGACATTTACTGGTACTTTTTGATTAAGCCTCATAACCAATTGGTAATGTTGAGGTGTCTCTCCAACACAAAAACTCAACTTCTTCCAGCACTAAACGATGCAGTATTCACGGGACATATGAGAATGCAACAGATTCATCCCCCCAGCTCGAACATATGATCAAAGCATACCAACTCAAAGACCAACTAGAGAGTGAATCCATGAAAAAATCATGAGACTGTTACAACTTATGCATTTTATTTTCCTAGTTTTTAGTTTTATAGTTTAGAGTAATATTAGAGACTTATTTTATAAGTCTTCTATTTTTGTAATATTAATTAATATTTAAACCCCTTTCATGCATTTAGAAAAAGGTCCAGAATTTTGAGAAGAAAGCTTTTGGAACTTACACTATTATTTGAACAAAAGTTATCTAATTGAAAGTCTGAGCCCTGAAGCTATCTTTTCAGATCTAAATCTATGGTGCAACAGGTACTATTATGTGTGTATTGATTGTTTTATGTTTCTGAAATTTTGGCGAACTTATTTCTATTTATTAGTTTCATTCTGATAAGCATTGAAGTGATATATGTTCTTATTACTATTAATATAATATATTGAATGATATGTTGTTAGATATGAGACTTAGATATATTTTATATGATTAATGTTCTTCATCAACTAAATCAATTAAATTGATTTAGTTTCTTAAATGTGCTTATATTCATTAAGCATGCAATGATCTATATTATTTCATTCTTGTGAAATTATACTCCATAAGCATATATATGAATCCAATCCCGGGAAGTAGTTAGATTTAGTTTTAATTTATGTTATCATTAGAATAAATCACCCCGCTAGTGTTGATTTTATTTCTTTTGTTATATAAACTCTCTTAATACAGGAAATTGGTACTTGTATCCCCACTCGAACCCACCATTTCAACGAAAAATTAGTTGTTTTAATCTCCCGACCAGGTGGAATCCCCAATGTCGAGGAAGTCACTTTCCAGCCTTCAACAGTTTTGGTGCTAGAAAGAGGGCCATCCGACTATGTATGGAATATAAAGCTAAAGCTCAATAAAAAATCCAATGTAAGATTCAATCCCCCTCCAAATATCCTACAACTTATAGATCTCGTTCATTATCTCCGGGTCATAAGTCTAAAGTTGTAGAGCCATCTCTTTCATCTCCTGAAACATTACCTCATAGAACTTCTTCATATTATATTCCCGAGTCTCCCAAAGTTCAGTATTTGATTGAGAAGTTAGAACAAATAATGATATCTCCAGAAAAGCCTGTTAATCCTGAAATTTATGAAGAAAGTGTTACATCCATATTTCGAGGTACCGGTGTATTAACTCGATCACAAAGTGAAAAACTTGGGATAAATCCTTTTAAGTTTCATATTATTTCTCATTGTAAAAAAGCTACTACATCAACAACGCAATCAGGTATCAACGAGATCACATCACCTTCATCTCCATTTACCTCTACCTTCTCCTCTCATCAACCCATATCTTCTCATATTCCCATTTCTAATCAAACAATTAGTGTTGTTATAAGTAGTATTAGTCCAGTAGTAAGTTCTTCTCCATCCACATCTGCTTCTGTACCTAGTATCTCATCTTCACAAACAACAATTCAAGTAATGGCCAACTTACCATGGGTCAATCCAGGTGTTGTTAAAATGGTAAATTTACATCCTCTCCGAGATAATCCAGAAAAATGGTTACCAAAGTATAATCCCTATGATGGTCTTCCCGCTGAAGAACATCTCAATAATTTTATGTTAGCCATGAATCTCAACAACTTTGAACATGAAGATGTTGTAGTTAGATTGTTTCCGTATAATTTCTAAGGGTCTGCAGGATCTTGGTATTTTTCCCTCCCTTCAGGCTCAATAGGAAATTGGAATACTTTTCAAGAACAATTTCTTGCCAAATTTGGTGATGATAGGACAATTGCGTCCTTGATCAATGATCTTTCTAATTTAAAAGCTAATACATGAGAAAAGATCAAAGACTTCAACTCCAAATTTAACAAGTTATTAAAAAAAATTCCAGCTGCCTCTAAGCATGGATTGGATGTACAAATAGAGTGGTACATATCCTCTATTCCTTCTAATATATCAATTTATGTAGATAGAGCTAATAAATTCACCCTTGTAGAAAACATGAAAGAAGCCTTGTCTGTTGAAAGAAGGATCGTTGCTTTAGAAAAGAAAACAGAGCTTGAAGATAAAATATATAAAAAGGTAACATTCAAAAAAGAGTTGAAGAAGAAAACTCCTCAAGATCCTTTTGATCTTAAGGGATTACAAAAATTTCTCAAAACCATGTCCAACGAAATGGTCGAAATCAAAAATTAGGTTGTTGAAACCTCTACTAGGAAACCCTTTAGATCATTTATAAAAAGTAAATTGCCTGTCTCTCAGCCTCCCAATGTTATTTCTAATGTTGAATCTGACCAAGAAGAAGAAGAGGAATGATGGTTGAGTGGGTGGCGTTAAGGAGAGCTGTTCAAACTTAGAGACAATATTTTCTAACTCAGGAGGAATCTGATCCTGATCTCCTTGTTCACTCTCGGTCATCAAAATTTATCAAATTTTCATATTCAGAAGCAAAAGTCCCTTTCAAAACATTATAATTCACCTTTATAATATTTAACCTTCGGAAATTTGAAATCTTCGGAAATGTTTTAAAGCAATGCTCAAAACCTTTGGAAACAATGTTTTAAACCCTTCCGACAATGTAATATTAATATGTGCTTTAAACAATGTGAAAGACCTTTGGAGTGGGTGTTCGCATTTCAAATATGAGAACTCATTTTAAACAAGATTTAGAACCTTTTCGCAATGTATTTCTGAACCTCAAACCATTAATAAAACTTCATTGAAATAACATTAAAACCCTCGGGGTCATTGTTTTGGATTCCAAACCTTTTAATAAAGTTTTGTTGTATAATTTATTGGGTCCGAACCTCATTTTAACTCCCACGCAACTTCCAGTGCCACCACCGTTGGATCTCCGCCGATCCTGATCGAACGACAGTCGCATTCAATCGCCCACCGAGCTTTATCAACCAAATCCCACGCGAAATAGGTGGTATCATTGGTGTGACGTGTCAAATCTTTATTCGATCGCGTTGGTTTGAATCAAAACCACCCTAACCCCAAACGCGATGCGAAAACAATGGTTTGGTTTTACAAGACCACTCAACCTTCAAACTTTCATTCCGAACGCATTTAAGTGTGGATTTCCGCCATTTCTTCGGGTTTAAGTTCACTTACACTGAAACATCCTATACCACAGTGTAATCAATAAACAGAGGCCAATTGTCGGCTATTCACTATCAAACGAAAAACCCCGAATCTCTTAAATCATTCTGATTCTTATACAGAGGTTAATACCCTCATATCCTCTTCGCACAGAGTTTTCTACATTTAAATTCATACACAGAGAACATGAATTTAACTACATTTCAGAGAACTAAAAACTCCAATTGACACAGATACTAATACACTCAATTTCACAGAGAATATAAGAAACTCAAATGGTTTCGGAGAGGTAAAACCCTCCGGGGAAATTTGCCAAGTATATCCAATTAAACCAACACTGTAATTTATTGAAACAGAGGCCAAAACCTCACAATCATTCTTCTATGCAACTCTCGAATTCCTCTGTTACAAAGGTTACATTTATAGTCCTTTACATAACCAACGACCTCCTCAATTAGGATTGAATTCTTCAAATTTAGACAAAATATTAATTGCCTAATATCTCCCTAAATTCTATCAATTGAAGCTAAATACGCTGAAACACATCTAAAGCAGTTCAATCTTCCTAAATACTAGTTTAAGCCTATCTATTACAACTGTAAATGACAGCTAAAGGTACCAAAACCTTTTCTTGTAACATTTTTTTGGATTTTTGGAATAATTAATGAAGTCTTTGTCTCTGAGCCTCATGCCCCTGCATCAGACTACTGAGGACAAAAATCTTCATGGGCTCCTGTCCATGAGCTCCTCTACAGAACTGCCCAATTTCTGTAGCATGGTTTCTATCATCCAAGTAGCATCTTCAATTGGCTGATCCTTCCACTTGATCAAGTATTGAAAATACTCTTGTCCTCTGGTCTTCTTAAACACTTTCTTGTCTAAGATCCTCTCTGGTTGTAATGGTTTTTTTGTAGGTAACTACTTTACCCAATCAATATGTTCTCTGTCTTCTGTTCTTTCATCTGTGCCACCATCTTCATACCTGTATAAATCAACAACATTGAATATTGGAGATATTCCAATATTAGAAGGCAATTCAATTTCATAGGCATTTGCAGAAAACTTTCTCAATATCCTGCATGGTCCTATCTTTTTGAATTTCAATTTGTTATATTGTCTCTTTGGAAATCTTTCTTTTCTTAAGTGTGCCAAAACCAAATCACCAACTTAAAAATTAACTTCTCTTCTGCTCAAATCTGCTCTGCTTTTTTACTTGATGTTGTTGTCTTGTAGCTGCTGCTTTACCTGTTCATGTATTGCTTGAATCTCTGAAGCAAATTCTTCTTCATCAGCACTCCTCATTTCTGCTTTTCCCAAGTTCCTCAATTCAGATACTCCTCTTGGGTGCATCCCATAAAATATATGGAATGGACTCTGTCTTGTACTTTTGTTAGGTGAATCATTGTATGCATATTTTTCCTGTGGTAAAATATGATCCCACTGCTTAGGATGTTCTCCTGCAAGACTTCTCAAAAGATTACCCAAACTTCTATTTACTACTTCAGTCTGCCCATCAGTCTGAGGGTGATAAGCTGAGCCGAAACTCAGTTTAGTACCAAGCTTCTTCCACAATGTCCTCCAAAAATGACCAACAAACCTGGTATCTCTATCAGAAACAATACTTTTAGGTAACCCATGTAATCTAACAATCTCTTTGAAAAACAAATTGGCAACATGAGTAGCATCATTGGTTTTATAACATGGAATAAAATGTGCCATTTTTTAAAATCTGTCAACAACAACAAAAATTGCATCATTCCCTCTCTGTGTCTTAGGCAATCCGAAAACAAAATCCATACTTACCATATCCCAAGGTTTGTCTGGAATAGGCAATGGAATGTACAAACCTGCATTTTGGCTTCTCCCCTTTACATATTGACAATTTTTACAGTTCTTCACATACTTTTCCACTTCATATCTCATCTTTGGCCAATAATAAAAATGACTCAGCTGCTCATAAGTTTTATCAATACCAAAATGTCCAGCAAGTCCACCACTATGCTTTTCTCTGACTAGATTTTCTCTCATGGAACAATTTGGTATGCACAATTGATTTCTTTTGAACAATAAACCCTCTTGCAAGAAATAATCTAACCACTGACTTCTGTCTATCAAAATAGGATTACATCATGCTTCAAATGCTCTTTGAAATCCAAATCTATTTTATAGAGTTCCTTAAGAAAATCAAAACCTACCTCTTCAATTTGACTCTCTTGAACAAGAATGTTTTTCCTACTCAAGGCATCATCTACCTTATTTGCTTGACCACTTATATGCTTCAAAAAAAATTTTAAACTTTGGAGATATTCAACCCATTTTACATGTTTTTTATTCAATTTAGGTTGCTGCATAATATACTGTAAAGCATGATTATCTGAATATAGTACAAATTCTTTAGACATTAAATAATGTATCCACTTCTTTAATGATTGTACTATTGCATAAAATTCTTTGTCATAAGAAGAGTACTTTCTTCTTGTCTCATTCAGCTTCTCACTGAAATACGTAACAGGTCTATCTTCTTGGCTTAATACAACCCTAATAGTTTCTCCACTAGCATCACACTTCACTTGAAATGGTTTATTAAAATCAGGCAAAACTAAAACAGGTTTTTCAGTTATCTTTTGTTTCAAAAACTGAAAATTTCTTTCAGCTTCAGTAGTCCATTTAAATGGCTGTTTGTCCTTCTTTATGGCTTCAATGATAGGTGCATTAATCTTGCTAAAATTCCTTATGAATTTTCTATAAAAACTAGCAAGTCCATGGAAACTTCTTACCTCAAAAAATTCTTTGGTGAAGGCCACTCCACAATTTCCTTTACCTTCTCTGGATCCATTTTTAATCCTTCAGCAAAAACAACAAAACCTAGATATACCAATTCTTCTTTCATGAATGAACACTTCTTTAAATTTATCAGTAATTTCTCTTGATGTAACTTCCTTAAGACATAATTAAGATGTCTCAAGTGTTCTTCCTTTGTTTTACTGTAAATTAATATATCATCTAGATATACTATTGCAAATTTACCAATAAATTCCTTTAATACTTCATTCATGAGCCTCATAAAAGTGCTAGGTGCATTTGATAACCCAAAAGGCATTACCATCCATTCATACAATCCCTCATTTGTTTTAAAGGTTGTTTTCCATTCATCACCTTCCCTTATCCTAATCTAATGATACCCACTTTTCAAATCTATTTTTGAAAAATATATTGCTCCACTCAAACAGTCCATCAAATCTTCAATTATAGGTAAATGGAATCTATACTTGATTGTTATTTTGTTGATTGCTCTTGAATCAATGCACATTCTCCAACCTCCATCTTTCTTTGGACTTAACACTGTAGGTACTGCACAAGGACTCAAACTTTCTCTGATCAAACCTTTGTCAACCACTTCCTGCACTTGCTTTCCGATTTCTTCATTTTCTGTAGGAGTCGTTCTGTAAGCTGCTTTATTTGGCAGATTTGATCCCGGAATCAAATCTATCTGATGGTTGATTCTTCTTACAGGTGGTAATTCATTGGACAAATCATCCACAATAATATCATAATAACTCTCCAACATTTCTTGAATTTCAATTGGCAGATCAAAAATTCTAGTAGAAGTAAATACCACCTTAGGTTTGCAAACTAAAGCAAAATTTACCTCTCCATCTTCAATCTGCTGCAAGTATTCTTTCCCACTCAACAGTAAAGTCTTTGGATCAGAATTTTTGCTTGATGCATCTCCTTCTTCCATAGGTAACAATGTTTGATTCATACCATCCTTAAAAAACTTGTAAGTGTTTCTCTTACCATCATGAACTGCTGCTCTGTCATACTGCCAAGGTCTACCCAACAATATGTGACACACATCCATAGGCATTACATCACACAGGATTTTATCCTTCTAGCTGCCCATCTACAATTCTATTTCACATTGTTCTTTCACAATCAGCTGGTGTGCCTTCTGAAGCCATGACACCTTGTAGGGTGTTGGATGTTCCATTGTCTTTAATTTTTATTTCTCTATCACCTCTGTAGAGACCAAATTGTCTGTGCTGCCACTATCAATGACCAATTGATAACATTTCCCTTGAACTTTGCACACACTTCTGAGCAAAGTCTTTCTCTGGGTTGGCTCAACAACTTCTTTTGTTTGTTTCAACAAAACCTTGTTAACCACCAAGGATTCTCCTTTCTCTGGCATAATCTCTCTCTTTGTTTCGGGCAACTTTGTTGCTTCTTCTCCAGTCTGAGCAACAATTGCATTTCTCTGACTTGTACCCACATTCTCTTTCTCTGGGCATTCATAGGCTCTATGTCCCAATTTGTTACATCTGTAACATCGCACTTCTCTTCCTCTGCTTCTACCTCCTCTTCCTCTATAGGAACTCCTTCTGCCACTTGCATCACCTTCTGTGGATGCATGCTAAGGTGAGTTGCTGCTAGTTCCATCTCTTGGTGCTGTAGATCTTCCTCTACCACCTTGACCTCCCTTCCCTCAGAAAGTACCTCTTCCTTTGGCAGATTGCTTTCTCAAGAGTTTTTCTTCAGCTTTTAAGGCCATCTGGTAAGCCTATTCTACTGTCTTAGGAGACAATATACTTATCTCATCTTGGATCTCCATTCTGAGACCATTTACATACCTGGAAATTTTCTCTGTTGTGTCTTGGATCTGTCCTGCTCTTATGCTCACTTTGTAAAATTCTTCTGTGTATTCTTTCACTGTCATTAATCTCTGTCTAAGATTTTGCATTTGTCTAAATAATGAAAGCTAATAATCACTAGGCAAAAAATTACCTCTCAGATTTGCCACCATTCTGTTCCAATTCTTGATTGGTTGTTTACCAACTCTCCTTCTCTCTGCTTGCACTCCATCCCACCAAAGTGCTGCATGTCCTTTCAACCTTGTAACTGCAAATTTAACTCTCTTTTCTTCACCCATCTCTTCATAATCAAAGCATTTATTCATCTCATTGATCCAATTTATCAACTCTTCTAGATTCAGTCCTCCTGCAAAAGCTGATACTTCAAGTCTAGGCCTGGATGTAGAGCCTAAAATTGATTTGAAGAATCTCATATCAGGGGTAAGCTCAATATTGTCTTCTTCTTCAACTTCAGGTTCACTGACATCTTCAGGATCTCTCGGGTGTCCTACTTCAATTGCTTCCAGTCTGGCTTGAATCTGCTGCATAGTCTCCAGTACTCCTGCATTTGCAACTGGCTTACCTCTTCTTCTACCAACAACACCTCTACCAATTCTAACAGCCATGTTGGATTTCTTCTTCTGACTCTTAGAAGCCCATTCAATATCTGAAAAATGCTCTGAAGATGGCTCTGATACCACAAATGACGGTTGAGTGGGTGCAGGCGTTAAGGAAAGCTATTCAAACTTAGAGACAATATTCTCTAACTCAGGAGGAATCTAATCCTGACCTCCTTGTTCACTCTCGGTCATCAAAATTTATCAAATTTGCACATTCAGAAGCAAAAGTCCCTTTCAAAACATTATAATTCACCTTTATAATATTTAACCTTCGAAACTTTGAAATCTTTGGAAATGTTTTAAAACAATGCTCAAAACCTTTGGAAACAATGTTTTAAACCCTTCCGACAATGTAATATTAATATGTGCTTTAAACAATGTGAAAGACCTTTGGAGTGGGTGTTCGCATTTCAAATATGAGAACTCATTTTAAACAATATTTAGAACCTTTTCGCAATGTATTTCCGAACCTCCAACCATTAATAAAACTTCATTTAAATAACATTAAAACCCTCAGGGTCATTGTTTCAGATTCCAAACATTTTAATAAAGCTTTGTTGTATAATTTATCAGGTCCTAACCTCGTTTTAACTCCCACGCAACTTCCAACGCGACCACCATCGGATCTCCGTCGATCCTGATCAGACGACAATCGCATTCAATCGCCCACCGAGCTTTATCAACCAAATCCCACGCGAAATGGGTGGTATCGTTGGTCTGACGTGTCGAATCTTTATTCACTCACATTGGTTTGAATCAAAACCACCCCATCCCCAAACGCGATGCGAAAATAGTGGTTTGGCTTTACAAGACCATTCAACCTTCAAACTTTCATTCCGAACGCATTTAAGCGTGGATTTCCGCCATTTCTTCGGGTTTAAGTTCACTTACACTGAAACCTCCTATACCACAGTGTAATCAATAAACATAGGCCAATTTTCGGTTATTCACTATCAAACGAAAAACCCCGAATCTCTTAAATCATTCTGATTCTTATACAGAGGTTCATACACTCATATCCTCTTCGCACAGAGTTAATCTACATTTAAATTCATACACAGAGAACATGAATTTAACTGCATTTCAAAGAACTAAAAACTCCCATTCACACAGAGACTAATACACTCAATTTCACAGAGAATATAAGAAACTCAAATGGTTTCAGAGAGGTAAAACCCTCCGGGGAAATTTGCCAAGTATATCCAAATAAACCAACACTGTAATTTATTGAAACAGAGGCCAAAACCTCACAATCATTCTTCTATGCCAACTCCTGAATTCCTCTGTTACAGAGGTTACATTTATAGTCCTTTACATAACCAACGACCTCCTCAATTAGGATCGAATTCTTCAAATTTAGACAAAATCTTAATTATCTAATGTCTCCCTAAATTCTATCAACTAAAGCTAAATATGCTGAAACACATCTAAAGCTGTTCAATCCTCCTAAATACTAGTTTAATCCTATCTATTACAACTGTAAATGATAGCTAAAGGTACCAACACCTTTGCTTGTAACATTTTTTTGGATTTTTGGAATAATTAATGAAGTCTTTGTCTCTAAGCCTCGTGCCCCTACATCAAGGAAGAAACCACAATTTCCGCCGATGAATCCCAAGATGAAGAAATATCTGAATTACATGGATTATTGGATTTTGTTTTACCTTCCTTTGATGATGAAATGGAAGTTGAAGCCATGCCTATTAGCACAATAAACAAAAATTTTGTAGAACCAACACAATCAACACAGAAACAAAAAATCCCAACTTCTATTGCTAAAGAAAAACCTGTCAATAAAAAACCTCCAGTCAAATCATCTCAGCAAGTCATCACCGATTCCTAACCAATCAAATCTACACCCAATCCTCAATCTAAAACTTTAGTAGTATATGATACTATTGAATATAATATAATCGAGGATATGAAGAATATTAAATCCAATATTTCTCTTTATGAAGTTAGAAAATTAAAGCAACAACAAGAAATTTTATTGAAAGAGTTGAATGCAATCACATCATCTCCTCTTCCTTCAACTGTTATAGCTAAAGCCGCTAATGGAATAGGGAAACCTCTGATTGACAATTCAAACAAACTTAATGCTTCAGATGCTATTTTGATTGGTGATAGATCTAATGTTCATACTCCTCCTTTTCTCTTAACCTATGAAATCTACAATAGAAATGTTCATAATTGTTTGATCGATTTTGGGGCTTCATCCAATAAAATGCCATATTCAATTTGTGAAAAATCAAATATCGCACGCCAGAAATCATCAATTAGTATAGTTCAATTGGATAGAACAAAGGTTAAAGTCTTAGGAGAGATAAACTTGGTAAGTATTCGATTGTCATCAAACCCAAAAGTTGCTCAGATTATCAATATATTGATTGCATATATCCATGAATTTTACGGTTTAGTTCTTAGCCGAGACTCGTTTGAAAAATTACATGGATATTTTGGAACAGAGTGGTCTCACATGTGGCTTCCATATAATGGAAAGCCAAATCAAATCATAGTCGAATCATGAAAAACATATGAAGTACTTAGTTACAGACCTTAGGGAATAAAATGAGCCTATAACATTTAACAACAAAATTTCGGGCAATTACTCTACAGGTTCATTCTTAGGGAATTTCAACACACAAAGTCCACCTTTTCCAGTCGATTATGTTAACTCACAGGTAGAAAATTGTTCTCAAACTAATTCCATCAGATGCTTCAATTTTGAAGAAGAAACTATAGTCTAATCTTCGTTTTTGAAACTTTATTTTGATGGATCAAGATCCAATGATGGTGCAGGAGCATGATACATACTTATTAGCCCAAAAGGCGAGAAAACCATGCTAACCTGTAGGTTAGAATTTGAATGCACTAACAATATTGCTGAATACGAGGCATTGGTTCAAGGTTTCTGAAAAGGAATTTGTCTTTATATACAATATATTCAGGTGTTTGGAGATTCAGAGATTGTTATAAGACAAGTATGAAATACTATTCGTTGTCTCTCAATTCACTTGAAACATTACCAATCCTTGGTTCAAGACCTCACATATAATTTTATAGCATTCAATATCTCTCCTATTCCTAGATCACAGAATGCCAACGCTGACCTTTTAGCTAATGTTGCCTCCAATCTTATTCCACCAAAGGAATTTAGTCCTGACAGATTCTCTATTGAATTAATTTTCCGACCATGTATACCAAATAATGTTACCAGTTAGAAAGTTTTTAATGATGATAGTGATATTTTAAGTTTTCTTCTGATAAATCATATGATGATCAAAATGTGGATGAATATGAACATGATAATCAAATCAAGCAACAAAATGATAAAAATATTTTTCCAAAATCTGTGGTGAAGCTTGAAGATTTATATGATTTGAAAGACAGATTCAAGAAAGTCAACAATTGTCAACTACAAAGTTCTACTCTAAGGTTTGAATTAGTTAACTTAGGATCTACTGATTTACATCAAGATATAAATCTAGGGCTTAGCCTTTCATCTGAAGAAAGAAATGCATTCATTTCATTATTGAAGAGATACAAATATATTTTTGCATGGAATTACTAAGATCTTAAAACCTATGTGTTGAGGAGGTAAATCCCCTCTGCGGACAGAGGCGATCCCTACTAGCCCAGCAGGGGTCTAGCAACAATCATCAAATGCTACAGCGCAAGTTCCTAATTGCGAATAAATAGACCAACGATGGAGGCCTACCTGGAGTCCAATGCTATGATCCGTGGAAGAGACAGCGTTCCTGTTCCTCAGCGTCGGCAGATCACGATCCCCACGATCTCTGTGAATGGACACCTGCACATGCAAGAAACAACACGAATACAAACATAGAATCCAGAATACGCAACTATATATCAGTCAGAAAGGATATAAATCATTATTAACATAATTGAAAAACAGATTGGAACCATAACCGGTAGTCATTCATTAATAAACAATCAAAAGAGAGTACAACCAATGTTCTGACGCCGTGGTCTCCTTCGGAAGGGTCCCTAGTCGTTCACGTCTCGCAAAGCTTGCCAGGGAAAGGGCAAGCCTCTCTAGAGTCTCTCGACGATAGTCTCCTTACTTGAGTCGGCCTTAAGGGAAGAAAGAGGGCTCTTACAGCACAAAGGCTCTTGGCACAAAGGCTCTTGGGGAATTTGGAGATTCCAAAGCTTAGGCACTTCAAGACTAGCTTGCAATGGCACAGTGCGCTTATAGAGCAAGGAGGGTGGAGGGAGTTGGGGATCCCTATTATTGTGGGGATCGTCCTATCATCGATGAAGGTTCCATGAGAGGTGGAAAACCACTTCCTCTTCCATGGAACTCCCGTAGCCAAACCTCCAACTCAAGATAGGCAATGGTTTCGAGTTTGTTGAAACACAATCTCTCGCTATCTTTATTTACATACACTTAAAATTGGCCTGCAGGCCCGTCAGCTCGTACGCAGGCGCCGCCTGGCACGGCCCTTGTAGGTGATTTTCCTATTGGCGTAGTGATGAATCACCGCCGCACCAATGAAAAAGTGATGTTTTCATGGTTTTTTGCAGGGAGATACCTTAAGGGAAAATAGAGCTCATGTTCAGAGGGATGCATTGATAATGTTTCCAAGGCATGACAATGTTCACAGGTCACAGAATGGGTCCTCCATTGTGCGGGATGGGGAATGGTAAGGACGGTGACAAATTACTGTGTAACAGATGCCCCCTAAAGTATGAGGCCCGAGAGGGAGAGGGGTGAAATGCTTTACGAGAACATGTTCAACTGAAGGCCCGCCGTCGGAAAACCTGCGCAGAAAGATACAACCGATATCTCAAGTACATGATGTATAAGTGGTATGGACGCAGCCATCCGAAACAGAGTATGCTATAATCCGGATCCAGGGCATGGGCGCAGCCATCCAACTAAGATCAAATAAATAGACTCAGGTATGGTCGCAGCCATCCAATCAGTGAGTCATGTACATAATGATAATAATCCACAATCGCAGCCTGGATTACAACAGACACAATCCAGGGTCTCGCGCTCCATCTCGACCCAACAGAGTACAAGTTCAAGCATGCGAATATGTGAGCTGAAGTCGAACATGCAAGAACATCGCCTGATTACCAGCCAATGATGAGAGCTATTAACAGACGCGAGAGGAACCACCAATAATGACAATGGCCCTCAAGGTACTATAGGTACAATCTACGGCGTGTGAATCAATGAGCTGGCATCGAACACCCGTAGAATCACTCGATCAGAGGCCAATGATGAAAACCCCACGTCGAATGCGACGAACCTGCCATTGAGGCATGCAGGCTCCAAGGTACCATAAAGGAGTCTCTAGATCAACTTCCTGGATATTGAGCTGAAGTCGACAGGAAGTGACCTTGATCGAAGGTGGGCCATAATGTTTCCCACATCATCGACATGAGACAGAGGAACATGATGTTTTTGTTGTGAATCAGGATCGTATGAGAATCAGAGGAAGGTTGATATTCGCAGAGGCCAACTTCTCTTGAACACATAACGGCACAAATAGTGGTTTTGGCAGCATATTTGACATCAACAGATCAGAGGCCATGGTGACAAGGGAATGAGCAAAGGAGAGGTCAAAAAGGATTATCCAAACCCACGGAGGCAAGTGAAAAAACGAGATGAGATGTCCCCAACCCGACACGAATGCAAACAAGTGCCATGTTTAAGAGCGACATACTGCCGACGACAACGATGATGGTTCCATTTTTTCCCCCACCATTTCTGGCGAGTACCCCAATTATTTTTTATAATAAGATTGTAGGGGATAGCATATGCTTGTAATATAAGTCCGCCCTTCGGGCGAATCCATCCTAGTGCATTTAACGAGTCCTAGGAAGGAGAAACTCGGAGAGCGTCATTACGACTGGGTCCGATGTCATCAGGGTTTAACGAGTCTGACAAAAGGAGAACTTGGCGTCTTTTCATGTTTAGAGAGTTTGAAAAGACAGCAGAAAAGTAAACTCCACAGGTCCCTTTTCGTAAATATTTCCTCAGATCCGAAAAGGTAGAAAACAATATCCGAGAAAACCTCCTAGTCGCGATAGGCTAGGGTATTCCTTTTTCATAATCAATCTATCCCAGCCCGAAAAAGGGGTAAACGTATACTGGGTAGATGTCGATTTGTGTCCATTTTAATGAGATCGAAATGACAAGGGCCTCGACAATCTTTTCATGTTTAGAGAGTCAGAAAAGAGCTGAAAGATGACTCCAAAGTGACTTTTTCGTGTATTTACCGAGTCCAAAAAAGTATAAAATACAACTCGTTTCCACCGTTGAAGTCGCAAAAACCTGCTGCTGCACATACCAAGCAAGCGTAAAACCCATTTTCGACATAACATATTAAAATATTTGATAAAAATAACTTTTAAAACCCATCCTATGTCGAAAAAGTTATAAATATGCCAAAATGGTAAAAACAAAATTACATTTACTATTTACCTTGGTAAAAAGCAGCAGTGGTCCATTTTGGAGTGCAAACTTCTGACGGCGATTGCGACAGATCCGGTTGACCATTCAGATTCTCGTCTGCTACAGGTAAGAGGCGCTTCTCTATACTTCATTTCAATCCATTTTTTTGATAGTTTTCCCTTATATATCAGGCTCTGTGGCAAATTTTTGAATTTTTAGGGCTGCGCTCATTGGCGCTGGTATCGGGCACGGACCCGCGCCAATGGGCTTTTCTATGCAAAGGGCTCGCGCCACGTGGTGCGACTGTTCACAAAACAGCCGCGCCAGCGGCTGAACCCAAATTTCCGCCTAGAAATTCGAAATTTTAATCATTTTAAATGAAATTTGAAGCCTACCAGAGATCTAATTAAGGGTTTATGACCATGTGGATGCAGGAAATCAAGAAAAATGGTGATTGAGTGGAAAGAAAGAGAGCTTGTAGAAGAGGATGAACAGGCCATAGAAAGTGAGGCTTGCATGAATGCCCTCAGAAACTGTGGGCTAAAGAAGTTCTTCCTTACACCCTGTTTACGAGCTTAGCCCGAGCTCCTCCAGTATTTGATCAGTATTTGGGATGAACAGGAACAAGTGTTCAAGTTGCAAGATCAGGTATTGGAACTGGAGGTCTCCGATGTGTACTTCATAACCGGACTGTCCCGCAGAGGTCCGGTACCCATCCTGACTGGGAGCAGACCATCTAGCGAGAAGATGGAAGAAGTGATGGCACGAGTGTGCCCAAGAGCACAAATGGGATCAGGGAGCAAAAAGGTGGATATCCACACTATCCCCGATCTGGCATTGAGAGTTGTCCTACATACCATCACGCGGGCTGCAGGATCGCAGGCACCGCATGAGGCCACAAAGGCCCAACTCCTGCTGGCCTCAGAATGAATGAGTCCCTTATTGTTTGACTGGGCTACAACAGTAACAATAAACATGAAGAGACAGCTCACAAACTACAAGCAGGCTAAACTAAAACAGTTTGGCTATGGTTCCATCCTGGTATCGTTCATTCTAGAACGCTTACCAATATTCCAGGGCCAAGGGGCCATAGTAGCAGATCCGATTCCACGAGAGCCAAGAATGGCTTGCTGGGCAGCACTAATGCCCAGAGCTGGAGGCGGCCAACAGATGTCCTGGAGGTCGGATTTTTTTAGGTGGTTACGGCGCCAGTTGATTGTAGTGGAAGACTGGCCATATACAGGAACTGACTTCACCGGAGACCCAAATCTCCCACTGCCAGAAGGAGATGACTGGGACGAGGAGTTGGGTAAGACCTCATGTTTTTTTATTTTTATGTTTTATGATTTTTTTTTGTTAATACACATTCGTCCTAACACATTTTATATATGTATGCAGATGTGAGCCCTGAGAGACCAGCTGGGATGTCTCCAATCTCGCGGAGGACTCATCTCACCCCTGATCCTCAGGGAGAGGGCACAGGAGGGGAGGAGTTGATCCAGAATCTCAAGGGCATTGCCCGAGGGATCCCGGACTATGCTCGGCTGGCGGATGTACCGATGGTGTACCAGCGTCACACGGTGGGAGTTCCAAGTTGGATCCACCGAATCCTGAGACGCTTAGTGCGTGCAGTTACATGTTATCATGAGCACCATGCGGATTAGCTCTTAGGGATTATACCACACATATTTTTTGAGAGACATATCGTCTCCGGATGTACTTAAGACGATTATGTATATTTTGACTTTATGTGACACACTCTATGTAAACATTTCGATATCTATATATATATATATATATGCATATCTATTTCTGGATGGATCTTTCTTTACATGTGATGATGATTTACAAATTGCGCAAATGTCTGTCTAATACCAAATTTTCTACTGCATCTGTTAATGTATTCAAATGCCTGGGTATATGTTGATATGTAATGTAGTCAAAATTCCTTTCCAGTAATCGAATACGCAGATACAGACGTAAAATGGACGGGTTTCTTACCGAATAGTGTCCGTTCAGTTGTAACACTACAAGTTGCGAATCTAGATACACGAGCAATTCACGGATACCAAGGTTTACTGCCTCGGTTAATAATTCTAACACAACACTATATTCCGCGATGTTGTTCGTAGTACGTCCTAGACACACTCCTTGCAGGTTGACCAACTCACCAGCAGGATCATAGATTACCCAGGCTGCTGAAGACAGATTCCTGGTACTGCGGGAGGCACCATCCGCGAAACCAACAAATGGATGAATAGACATCTGCACAACCAGGAAGACCCGATCAGCAGAAAGATGTTTACAAAGCACACCACACCATACATGCACACAAATGAAAAACACACACCTATGTACACACACCACACCAAGAAATCACTTCAGGCATAGTACTTTTTGAGGTACAGCCCATTTCTGGGCTGTGCAAGCGGAACTCCTTCATAATCTATAAGCTTGTAGTTCCCATTTTTCAAAACGCGTTTTACTATATAGGGCCCATGCCACATAGGCTGGAACTTACTGGCTCCAAGCTTGTCATGTGCTTGATCGTACAGGAGGACGAGGTCTCCTTCGATAAAGGAACGGGGGGAAACAGATTGATCAAAATGAGTTTTGACCCTCTTCTTTTGTGCTTCGATAACCAAAGCAGCCAGACGACGAGTTTCATCTAACCGTTCCAGATACAGAAGATGTTCTTCCTCAGCAGAAGTATTAGGTCAAAGTTCCATAGCTAATTTCAAAGAAGGAATCTCGCATTCAACCGGAAGAGTTGCTTCCAGACCATACACCAATTGAAATGGTGTGAACCCAGTTGCACTCTTTGCAGATGTTCGGTATGCCCATAGAGTTGAGAACAGTTAGAGATGCCAATTGGATTTGTGAATACCAACAGTTCGCTGAAGCATAGTGACCATAACCTTGTTCACTGCTTCAACCTAACCATTTGCCTGAGGGTAATATGGTGTTGAGCTGTCGTGACACAAGCCCAACTTTGAAGTCAGCTCCGCCATCATATAATCTCGGAAATGAGTACCGTGATCAGTGACGATGGCTTGAGGAACCCCGAACCATGCAATAACGTGGTTGAATATAAATTGAGCAGCCGTTTTCCCGTCAGCAGCTAGTGTAGGCATCGCCTCGGCCCACTTGGTGAAGTAGTCGACGGCGACAATTATATACACATGCCCCCCGGCCGAGCGAGGGTTACACGTCATAAAATCCACGCCCCATTTCGCAAAAGGGCCGACGGTAATAACAGGGTGCAAGGGGAGAGGCGGCACACGCATCTTGCGCTGAAATATCTGGCACGCATGACATTTACGGACTGCCATGATACAGTCTTTGAATATAGAAGGCCATAAATAACCTGCTCGCAGAATCTTCTGGGCAGTAGTATACCCGGACATATGTCCACCACAGGCGCCACTGTGGCAGTCATTTAGGACCTTTTCAGCCTCTTCCAATGTTAGGCATCGCCGGAGCACCGAATCTACTCCAGTGCAGTATAAGGTATCTCCTACTATACGGTAGGGCTGGGACTAGTGCCGAATCCGACGGCGGGCAGCTTTATCCAACTCAGACCCGAAATGTCGAGGTCTGAAGATACACTATTATGTCACCGTACCAAGGGTCACGAGTACTGATGAGGAAAATCGTTTCGTCCGGTATATGGTCGTCAGAGTGTGAGGGAGCAGAGTCTGTAGGGAGAGAGCATATAAGATCCGCGAAAACCAGTGATTTAGTTGACTTAGCGGTAGTGAACTCTAAGTCAAACTCCTGCAGGATAACTATCCACTTGGAGTACTTGCCCCCCAGTAATTGTCTAGAGAGAATATACGTCATAGGGTTGCAGTCTGAAACCACTGTTATCGTACGCAAAAGGATGTAATGGCGAAAGCGATGTACAGCGTGTACTACTGCTAATGCCAACTTCTCGACATGAGCATAACGTGTTTCTGGATCGAGAAGGTTCCGTGACAGATAATAAACAACATGTTCATTACCGTCATCGTCATCCTGCACCAAGACCATGGCTATGGTGCTAAATGCGGCGGCGAGATATAAAGTGAAGTCGCGGTGGTAGTCCGGAGGACGAAGCAATGGAGCATTGACCAGCAACGTCTTCAGCTTCTTAAAGGATTGCTGAGCGATTTCGTCCCAATGGAAGGGAACGTTCTACTTTAATAAACGAGTGAATCCTTTGGCCACCTCGGCATAATTCGGGATAAAGCGCCGAAGAAAGTTCGCTTTCCCTTGCAAACTCTGTAATTGATATAGGGAGGAGGGTGATGGGAGATTTATGATGGCCTCGACCTTTAAAGGGTCAAGGCGAATTTTGTCTTTCGAGACTATGAATCCTAAAAGACGGCCAGAATCAACGCAGAAGACGCATTTATGAGGATTAAGCCTAATATAGTAGCGCCTGCAACGAAGAAAGATCTGGCGGAGATGCTCAGGATGGTCCTCTCGCTTAGCCGAATGGGCTGGCAAGTCGTCCAGATAAGGTTGAATGATATGGAAAATGTCATGAAAAGCGTAGGACATCGCACGCTGAAAAGTGGCTCCAGCATTCTTCAAGCCGAACGAGAGCTTTTTATACGCGGAAGTACCCCACGGACAGATGAATGTGGTCTTGCGTTGATCCTCAGGTGCAATATTGATCTGATTATATCCTGAGAAACCGTCCATCAAGGAATAGATCTCACTTCCGGCACATTCGTCGATGATCTGGTCTATGAACGGAGTGGGATAATTATCCTTGGGGCAGGCGCGATTGATGTCGCGATAATCAACACAGACTCTAATCGTACCCTGCTTTTTATTGACAGGGACAATGTTAGAAACCCATTCTGTGAGGGGGATAGGATAAATAAAACCCGCGTTCAGAATTTTTTCAACTTCTGCCTTGATGGCGGCGGCTTTCCGAGGATGCATGGGGCGTAAACGTTGGCGCACGGGCTTCGCACCTGGATAGGTCGGAATCTCATGCACTACGATACTGGGATCAATCCCCGACATTTCCTTGTAAGACCACGCGAAGACATCTCTGAATTCTTTAAAAAGCTCAGTATAGACTTGATTCTCATCGGGAGAACAAGTCACACCCACATGAATATTCTTAACGATCCCTGGTTTAACGGAGATGTTGATCGGGATGGTTTGAGTGATGTTACTCAGGTTACCCTCCGAAAAAACCTCGTGCGTCAAAATGGGCGTTTGAAGAGGAGGGGTAGGAACCTGAGTAGCATAACGCTCCAGACAGTCAGTCATTTCCCCCAAGCTAGGCATAAAAGAGGAGCGATAATGTCCATCGCCCCAAGGCAGCTCCTCAAGAGACATAGTTTCAATGATGGCCTCATCGGAAGGAAAAGTCTCTTTGAGAGGATCAGGTGAATCGGCCTGACCAAGCCAGGGGGATTGAGAGTAGATGTTGAGAGCCATGCTCAACGGAGCATGCTGAGGAGGTGGAGGATCAGATGCGGCAACAATTTCACAGTAGCTGATCTCTGCTGGAGTCAAGGGCATTGATTCTCCAAACTCAAACACCTGCTCAGGCGTAGGAATAAGCCAGGGGTCATCGAACCTGGACATCATGTTGACTTGAGCGGTGTGCGGTGGTGGTGCGGGAAAAATACCCATGAGGACTGGGTCTTTGAAGAGACCAGGTCCTACACTGTCCGGGGGATTCGGGATTTGATCCACATATGGCACGTTGTTCTCAGGGGTAGAGGTGAAAAATGACAACTGATCCACCGTGACAATTTTTCCCTCGTGAGGGAACTTAAGGAATCGAAAAACGGTGGACGGCACGCAGAGCATGGCATGAGTCCAACTGCGGCCAAGAAGTATATTGTAGTTGAGTTTAGTGTCAAACACTTCTACTTCTACGTTGACAGTCTTCCCCTGTAATGTGATCGCTAGACTCTCGAGAACACCCAGGGGTTTAGATTCCCGACCATCAAATGCCTCTAGGGCATTGGGAGATGACGAAAGGGCTGGAGATCCGATGGCCTTCCAGCAAGCGGAGGACATAACGCAGGTAGATGCACCTTCATCCACGATGGCCCTATGAATGTTAAGACCGTTAATCCCAACTTGAATAACAAGAGCGATTTGATGTGGAAGCCGGGGAGTGAAATTCTCTAAATCGAAGGTGATAAGACTCGAATCGGCAGGATCAATGCCCCTGATCGCAGACAGTAAAGCCTTCCGTTGCGAAGGATAACTTTGAAGAACTTCTAGCACAGACATAGCGGACGACGCCTGTGCCAAATCCTCAACAATGCTGTAATGTTGAGCGGCACGAGCATTCGGATTATAAGAAGATCTTCGAAGGACACCTTTAGAAGGTGGTTTCACAACGGGTTCAGGAGTAGGCTTCTCGATTTCCAACGAACCGGAGGCAGGTAGGGGAGGCGGTCCATCCGCAACTGCCTTCCCAGGTGCCTGCCGCGATTCATTGTAATCCTTCAAACGCGTAGCGACAGAGATAGGTGCAACACTCTTCATCATGAAAACTTGGGACCCAAATGGTGCAGATGGTGATGGCTGTTCGACCATCTGGGTCTGCTGAGATGGGAATGGCTCTTTTAGAACAGCCGGAGTCCCTTTAGGGCCCTTGAGAAGTTGACTAACCTCGGATCGTCGTGGACAATCCTTAGTATAATGGTCCCCTTCACAAATGAGGCAAGGGTACTTCAGTTTACGCTGAGAGCCATCCTCAGTGCGAGATTTAGATTCTGGCTTTGGGGCATCAGATTTAGATTTTCCTTTGCCCTTCTTCTTCCCTTTGGAAGTTTTCTCCGTAGGATTGGCCTGAACGGCATTCACTTCCGTGGTTTTACTAGAATCGGACGGGGCGGGATTAGCAGGAGCATTGTTGGAAGAATTAGACTTATGCTTCCCATTCGAAGATTTCTTCGAATTCTGAGAGACAGAACCAATGACACCATCCACCGCGGGGGTAGGCGGAGCCTTAGAGGTTCCGGACCGTGGGGCATCAGGCAAGATATCATAAAGCGTGTCGGACTGAGAATATACAAGATCCAGATATTGGGCATGCGCAATGGCTTGTTCCTCCGTCACACATGCTCCCATCGCAATATACTGAGCGATTTTATTCACAAAGGAGGTGGTGAACCAGTGAGTCAGTATCTGATCATGTATGTGAAACTTGATCAGTCTACGACGGCGCCGCCACTCATGAATGTGATCAGAGATGTGAGTGGCTTTATCCTGCTTCAGAGAAGTCAGGAGGTGCGTCCTGGCTTCGTAACGAACCGGTAACTGAAAGTGCGTGAGGAAAGCCGTGGCTAAAGAATTGAAATCTTGGAAAATGCCACGGGATAACTCTATGTACCACTTAGCAGCAACCCCAGTTAAAGTACGCTGGAAGAGGCGCAGGCGAATCAAATCATCGACCCAAGAGTTAGACAAACACCAAAGATGATACGCCATCACATGCGCCTGGGGGTCCTCTCCAGCTTTTCCCTCAAACTTGGGGCAGTCACCTAGTATCTTGGTGGGGACCGGGGGCCAATATGGATTATGTAAAATTGGATCATTGGTCAACTTTGAAACATCCGACAACTCCAAGGTGGCCAGGAATGGCAATGGCGAATTAACCGGCATGCCGGACCCAGGATGAGGACCGTTACCTGTACTCCACAATGGTTGTGAATATCCTTGCCCCCATGGGTTCTGTCCCGTAGGATTCTGACCGTAGGGGGTGTAGGTCGTATAACCAGACTGATTTGGATGCTGGTAACCAGAGTGTGGGGCCTGATAACCAGGGTACGGACCCTGATTATATGTCGGCCTGGTGTAAGAAGTGTTTGGATTTGGCTGCTGAGTATAGGTAAAACCGGGTGGAGGAGGATAATACTGAGAGCCTCTGGGGTGGTTATAATTCGATTGATATTGACCATGAGGATAATAACCCCCCTGAGGATGAGTAGGCTGCTGAAAAGTGGAGCCCTGCGGAGCCTGATAAGTAGGGCGCAGTTGTTGATTTGGCTGCGGCATTGAATGAGTCGACTGCTGAGCAGGGTTAATAGAATGAGCGGGCTGCCCTGAATGAACAGGTTGACCCGACTGAGAGGGCTGCCCTGAATGAACAGGTTGGCCCGGATAAACAGGTGGCGTCGGTTGAGCGGGCTGGCCTGGTAGTGAATGAACCCCAGGTTGTACCGGATGGATCGGTTGGCCTGGAGGCGGAACACCAGGTTGTGCTGGATGGGCTGGTTGGCTTGGTGGAGGAACAGGACCAGGTACTTGCTGAAAACCGCTTTGACCCGAAGCGGAACCATAAGATGGTCCCGGCTGATATGCAACGTTAGAAACAACAGGATACTGAGGTTGCATAGGTAAAGGCAGTACAAGGTTGCCCCCGGGACCCTTAGATCGGTCGTTGATGCCAGTGAAATTTGAACAAGTTGACGGAAAGGGCTATGTCTTGTCCTTGCGGACGTACGATGGCCCTTGTTAGTAGACGGGATAGCCTTGCATGGGCCTTTTATTGGATCATAAAGATAGCCGAGTTGGCCGAAGGTTGGCCTTGGAAAAGGCGTCATGCCGAGTTATAGACACAGTTTATAAGGTAAACCGAGCATAGGGGTAAGCCTCGGGGAGCGGAGTGAAGCGGCAAATCTGCAGATGCTCATCATGCGACACAGGAGACACAGGAAAGCATACACGGGTGTACCATCCTGTGCATAGTGCGAAAAGTAAGAGCGGTTGGGATCTTGGGAGGATGGTCCAACCTTGGCGTTCGGCTGTTGCAAAGACAACCGATACTCCTCGCCTGACGGGAACAGAAGTAACGGGCGTCTGAGGAGACACCCTGGGCGTAGTAGCAGCTGGCCTCGGAGAAGGAGCTGACACTCCCATAGAGGCTGCGGCGGAAATGATCTGACCCAAAGATCTGTATCCCTGCGGTAAAGAGGGGCTAGCTGTTGACATGTTAGCCAGCTCAGAGTTGTCTCCCTGAAACAATCTTCGTGGGAAGAGCTGATAGTCTTCACCGGACGTTGGGATTTCCTCACTGGAATCACTCATGTCTGAGCCTGCTGCTAGATCTCGTAATAGAAAGCGAGGACTGGGAGGAAAAATAACAGCTATAAAAGGCGAACCCGATGTAAGAGAAAGGAACTCAGCTCCTAATCTTAATTCAGACAAAGGGTCAGAAAAGGGCCAATTGAACTCAACTGGTCCCCCAAAGGGTTGCTCAGCAAGAACCGGTCCCCCATCGAAACTGCAGGAAACAATAGGCTGGCACGGTTCCAGCGGAAGGGATTGAAACCTCTAATGAATCGTCAGGTGTAAGGACTACCGATGAACGAAACCGAAGGTTCGCCAACGTAAGGAAAACGATAAAGAAAAAAGACGAAACACACACACGAGGGCGAAAGAGTCGAGACACACCCACGATCAAGCAATTGACAAGCAAAATCTAAGAGGGCGTGTAATCGTGGGTGATTAATTTTTTACCACATTGAAAAATAAGAAACTTCACCGTTTCATGTTTTAAGAGTCGAGAAACGATAAAAGATGACTCTATCTCTTTCAGATTTGACACAAGCGTGAAAGGACAAGAGCTTGACGGTCTTTTCAAATTTAGGGAGTCAGAAAAGACCAAATGACTGCTTAGGAATACTAGGCACAAAGGGTGTACCAAATAACCGTGAACTACAATATACACCTTGGTTTCAATAATGAAAGAGAAATCAACCAAGGACTTTCTGTACGTGCAGGAAATCTCCCCGAATGCTGTGTTCGGTGTATCACGGGTATAGGGTGGCAGACTCGGCTTCCTATGGATAAAGGATTGAAAACCTAGAGGGGTCTCCCTTTATATACGCGATGGTACGGGGAGCACAAGTCCGTACTAGCGCTGTCTAAAGCCAAAAGGCGAACGATAGCTGCTAGGTTTAAAGATGCCGGAACACGTCTCTAGCCTAGACCTCTAAATGTGTTTCGTTAGATTCCAATGCTGCCTTAGTGTAAATTGAGTAGATTTTAAAGTTGATCTTCAATTACATTTCAGTTTTCAGGCCCTAATGAATGTGTTGTTTCAAAAACTCCTAAATGCAAAGCTACATGCCACAGTACACCATTTCGTTTGATGAAAACTAGCTACAGAAGAGTTGAGAGTTTTTTACACACAAAAAATGATCGGAAGACAAACAATGATATCTCTAATGCAACTAATGAAATCGAAAATTTTCATTCAAATCACTAATTACTAGTAAAATCGAAAAAATTTCAATTTGCACTAATCAACCAAAAGCAAAAGAGATTTTTTTTTTGTAATTTTCAATGTTTGATAGCTAGATGCACTAAAAAAACTGAAAATAAAAGAGAAGCAACTTGAGAAACGATATTGAGAGAGAAAAACGAACAAATTTCACTCAATGACACAAACAATCAGATCTCAAATCGACCAAAGTCTCTCAAAACCAAGAAAAAGACTCAAAGGCTCCAATGGACCGTGTGATCTAGGCCCAAAGCAAGACCAAACGAAATTTGAATGAAGAAATGAGCAATCACCCAAAAATCGCAACAAAATAGTGAACAACTACTAAGAGAATGCGGAGGAGCAATCAGAGAGTTGAATGGATAAACGAAACACCAAAACTCCCAAGGAGGGCTCGATACACAAAGCCACTAGATGCCCTAGGGCTTAAAACGTGAAATCAATGGATAAAAGCAAACAACCAAAGGGGGAAGGCAAATTCCCAGTCAAACAGGACTCCAACACACTCAGGTAGTCAAAAAATCAAGAAGAAAAACACTGACCAGACCTAGAGAGCTCAAAACTGAGCAAACTCAAATACCCTACAAGAGTGGCGCGACTGTAAGACTGCAACTGGCGCGAGCAAGCAATTGGCGCGGGCAATACAAAAGCAACATGCGCCAATTGGCGCGACTGTCGGGCTAAAAAGCGCGCCAGTCGAGTTTCTCAGCCAAAAATAAAAAAAGAACTACTCCAGAAGCAGATCAATGTAAACCAAGCAAACCAAGAAGCAAAAAATAGCAAAAGAACCCAGCGCAGAAGGCTACCCAAGCAAGGAAAATCATAAAACAATCAAAACGAGACAATCCAAACGAGACAGGGAAAACTAGACGATCCCCAGTGGAGTCGCCAAATTGTTGAGGAGGTAAATCCCCTTTGCGGACAGAGGCGATCCCTACTAGCCCAGTAGGGGTCTAGCAACAATTATCAAATGCTACAGCGCAAGTTCCTAATTGCGAATAAATAGACCAACGATGGAGGCCTACCTAGAGTCCAATGCTATGATCCGTGGAAGAGACATCGTTCCTGTTCCTCAGCATCGGCAGATCACGATCCCCACGATCTCCGTGAATGGACACCTGCACATGCAAGAAACAACACGAATACAAGCATAAAATCCAGAATACGCAACTATATATCAGTCAGAAAGGATATAACTCATTATTAACATAAGTGAAAAACAAAGTGGAACCATAACCGGTAGTCATTCATTAATAAACAATTGAAAGAGAGTACAACCAATGTTCTGACGCCACGGTCTCCTTCGGAAGGGTCCCCAGTCGTTCACGTCTCGCAAAGCTCGCCAGGGAAAGGGCAAGCCTCTCTAGAGTCTCTCGACAATAGTCTCCTTACTTGAGTCAGCCTTAAGGGAAGAAAGAGGGCTCTTACAGCACAAAGGCTCTTGTGAATTTGGAGATTCAAAGCTTAGGCACTTCAAGACTAGCTTGCAATGGCAATAGGCAAGCTTTTATAGATGGGGAAGGAGGGAGTTGGGATCCCTATTATTGTGGGACTGGCCCTATCATCAAGGAAGGTTCCATGAGAGGTGGAAAACCACTTCCCTTCCATGGAACTCCCGTAGCCAAACCTCCCAACTCAATATAGGCAATGGTTTCTGAGTTTGTTGAAACACAACTTCCGCCATATTTATTTAAAAAACACTCCTTAAATTGGCTGGCGCGACTGCTGCTCTGGGACAGAGCGCCAGTTGGCGCGGCCTCTTTGTAGGATTTTCCCCATTGGCGCGAGTGATGAACTGTCTGCCCGCGCCAATGAAAAAGGAGATGTTTTCATGGTTTTTTGCAAGGAGATGTCTTTAGGGAAATTGAAGCTCATGTTTAGAGGAATGCATTGATAATGGTTTCAAGGCATGACAATGTTCACAGGTCACCAAATGGGTCCTCCATTGTGCGGGACGGCGAATGGTAGGGACGATGACAAATTATTGTGTAACACTATGACCCATCAATCATTCAACATACTATTCCTATGGTACCCGATGTTAAGGCTATTCAACAAAAGATTAAGAAAATTCATCCAAACTTCGAAACTCAAATAAAAAATGAATTAAAATAACTATTGAAAGCCAAGATCATTTTTCTTGTTAGACATTCAAAATGGGTTTCTAATTTAGTACATGATAGAAAAAAGAGTGGAGATATTCGAATTTGTATTGACTTCAGAAATCTGAACAAAGCATGCCAAAAGGATAATTTTTCTTTACCATCAATGGAACAAGTTTTACAATCAGTAGCGAGTTTTGAATTAATGTCTTTTCTAGATGGATTTTCAGGGTATTACCAAATTTTATTTCATCCAGAAGATTGTTTGAAAACTACATTTCAAACCAAACGGGAAACTTGTGCATATCAAAATATGCCCTTCGGATTAATGAATACAGGAGCCACATTTCAGAGAGCCATGGATATTGAATTTAAATGATTGATAAATAAAATAGTGGTAGTATATCTTGATGATATAACCATATATTCAAAAGCGAGAAACAATCACTTGCATGAATTAAAGAAGATCTTTGAAAGATGCAGAAGATTTGGGATCTCTCTTAACCAAAATAAGTCAATTTTTTCTTTAGGCAAAGGTAAAATCCTAAGTTTTATTGTCTCAAAGAATGGAATTTGTATTGATCTAGACATGATAAAAACAATTTCATAAATTTCACTACCACATAACAAGAATTCAATGCAATCCTTTTTAGGACATATAAACTTTGTCAAATGATTCATTCCAGATTTTTCACATATAGTTTTTCCACTACAAAAGGTGAACAAGAAAGATACATTGTTTAAATGGGGAGAAGAAGAAAAGGAAGCATTCCAAATCATCAAACAAGCAATTGTTTATGCTCCTTCTCTTTTAACACCCATATTTTCCAATGATTTCATTTTATATAATTTTGCCTCTGATCTATCATATGCAATGGTGTTAACTCAACTAGATGATAAAAAGCTCGAAACCCCAATTGCTTTTTTCAATTCTAATTTTCAAGGAGCTGAATTGAACTACTCAGGAGCCAAAAAAGTATGCATTTGCAGTTTATAAAGAGGTCAAGTATTTTCAAACTTTTCTTTTAAAATTTCATGTCAAAGTAATAGTTTTTTTCTCATCAGTTAGAAAAATACTTATACAGAAGGAACTAGGAGAAAAAAGGGCCAACTGGGTAACATCAATGCAAGAATATGACTTAGAGATAAAACTCGCTAAAATTGTTAGAGGTCAAGGATTTTGTAGGTTGATTACAGGAATGAATGACACATCACCGGATGAGGTAACAACTAGTATTGAAAACTTTACAGAGGTACTCAATGTTAACCCTCAATCTTAGTATGCTGATTTAATCTTTTATTTAAAGAACGATCATACTCCACTTAATTTTGATTTCAAAAGAAAACGAGCATTAACATTGAAAGCTAATCAATATTAATTAGTCAATGATGTGTTATTCAGAAAAAATTATGACCCTGTCTTACTCAAATTCTTAGAGAAAACTAAAATACCTAATGTGCTCCAGGAACTTCATGATGGACCAACAGGTGGACACTTTGGTGGAGACACCACAACACATAAAATTTTACATGCAGGATATTATTGGCCAACACTATTCAAAGATACACATAACTATATCAGAAATTTAAGATTTGTCAAATTGCAGTAGGAAGACAAAGAAAAGCCTCAATGCCACTTCAACCAGTCAATATGGAACAACCTTTCGAACAATGGGGACTTGACATAATAGGTGAGATTGTTCCTTATTCTTCTAAACAACACAAATATATATTGAGTGCTACAGATTATTTTATGAAGTGGGTAGAAGCAATACCTCTTAAGACGACCAACTCTAAAAACATTACTGAGTTTATTGATCAATTCATCATTACAAGGTTTGGTGTTCCTAACGCTCTAGTATTTGACAATGCTTATTTTTCTGGTAATGCCATGAATGAATTCGCTTGGAAAAGAGGCTTTAAATTAAAGTATTCTACAAATTATTATCTTCAAGGAAATGGCCTGGAAAAATCGACAAATAAAAACCTCATAAGGATAATTAAACGAACTATTGATCAAAACCAGAAGAACTGCATAAATCCTTAACTTTTGCATTATGGGCAGATAGGATAACTAGAAAAGCTTTAATAGGAACTTCTTCATTTCGATTGGTATATCGGAAAGAGGCAATTTTACCTTTAAATATAGCTATCCCATCAACAACCCTAGTTCAATTCATTAATGAACAACCTTTCTCTTCATTACAATTAAGAATGTCTAAAATAATTAAAATGGAAGAAGAAAGAGAAAAAGAAAAAATGGTACACAGTCATCATCAACATTTGATCAAAACTTTGTTTGATTCAAATAAAGTCAAAACTAAATAGTTTGAGATTGGAGATTTGGTATTGAAATGGAATAAAGTGCATGAGGATAAAGGAAAACATACAAACTTTCAAAAACTCTGGCTTGGCCCTTTTCAAATAATCGAAAAAATGGGTCCATCAACTTTCATTTTGCAAGATTTACAAGGGAAGACGGAAACTCTTCCTGTTAATGGACTTGTCCTTAAAAAATATTTCTCTTAAATAACAACAGTGCTTTTATATAAATATGTATATATGTTAATTCAAAATAAATTGAGTTTTTGAAATATTATGCAAAAGGTGAAGATTTCTTCGAATTCTGAGAGACAGAACCAATGACACCATCCACTGCGGGGGTAGGCGGAGCCTTAGAGGTTCCGGACCGCGGGGCATCAGCCAAGATATCATAAAACGTGCCGAACTGAGAATATACAAGATCCAGATATTGGGCACGCGCAATGGCTTGTTCCTCCGTCACACACGCTCCCATCGCAATATCCTGAGCGATTTTATTCACAAAGGAGGTGGTAAACTAGTGAGTTAGTATCTGATCAGGTATGTGAAACTTGATCAGTCTACAACGGCGCCGCCACTCATGAATGTGATCAGAGATGTGAGTGGCTTTATCCTGCTTCAGAGAAGTCAGGAGGTGCGTCCCGGCTTCATAACGAACCGGTAACTAAAAGTGTGTGAGGAAAGCCATGGATAAAGAATTGAAATCTTGGAAAATGCCACGGGATAACTCTATGTACCACCTAGCAGCAGCTCTAGTTAAAGTACGCTGGAAGAGGCGCAGACGAATCGAATCGTCGACCCAAGAGTTAGACGAACACCAAAGATGATACGTCATCACATGCGCCTGGGGGTCCTCTCCAGCTTTTCCCTCAAACTTGGGGCAATCACCTGGTATCTTGGTGGGAACCGAAGGCCAATATGGATTATGTAAAATCGGATCATTGGTCAACTTTGAAACATCCGGCAACTCCAAGGTGGCCAGGAACGGCAATGGCGGATTGACCGGCATGCCAGACCCAGGATGAGGACCGTTACCTGTACTCCACAATGGTTGTGAATATCCTTGCCCCCATGGGTTATGTCCCGTAGGATTCTGACCGTAGGGGGTGTAGGTCGTATAACCAGACTGATTTGGATGCTGGTAACCAGAGTGTGGGGCCTGATAACCAGGGTACGGACCCTGATTATATGTCGGCCTGGTGTAAGCAGTGTTTGGATTTGGCTGCTGAGTATAGGTAAAACCGGGTGGAGGAGGATAATACTTAGAGCCTCTGGGGTGGTTATAATTCGGTTGAGATTGACCATGAGGATAATAACCCCCCTGAGGATGAGTAGGCTGCTGAAAAGTGGAGCCCTGCGGAGCCTGATAAGTAGGGCGCAGTTGTTGATTTGGCTGCGGCATTGAATGAGTCGGCTGCTGAGCAGGGTTAATAGAATGAGCGGGCTGCCCTGAATGAACAGGTTGACCCGACTAAGAGGGCTGCCCTGAATGAACAGGTTGGCCCGGATAAACAGGTGGCGCCGGTTGAGCGGGCTGGCCTGGTAGTGAATGAGCCCCAGGTTGTACCGGATGGACCGGTTGGCCTGGAGGCGGAACACCAGGTTGTGCCGGATGGGCCGGTTGGCCTGGTGGAGGAACAGGACCAGGTGCCTGCTGAAAACCGCTTTGACCCGAAGCGGAACCATAAGATGGTCCCGGCTGATATGCAACGTTAGAAACAATAGGATACTGAGGTTGCATAGGTAAAGACGGCTGGATTTGCCCCCCAGGACCATAGACCGGTCCCGGTTGATACCCCAGCTGAGGCTGAACAGGTTGACCGGAAGGGCTATAATACTGTCCTTGCGGACCGTACGATGGCCCTTGTTGGCCGACAGGATAGCCTTGCATGGGCTGCCCCTGTGGATCATAAAGATAGCCAGGTTGGCCCGAAGGTTGGCCTTGGAAAGGCTGTCCTTGCGGGTTATAAGCCTGGTTATAAGGTAAACCTTGAGCATAGAGGTAAGCCTCAGGAGCGGGTAGACATAAAATCTCCCCGTGCTCATCATACTGACCTGGGAAAGCATACACGGGTGTACCATCCTGTGCATAGTGTGAAAAGTAAGAGCGGTTGGGATCTTGGGAGGATGGTCCAACCTCGGCGTTCGGTTGTTGCAAAGACAACCGATACTCCTCCGGAGAGATGTTCTCCAGTATAGCAGTTGCTAGATAAACATCTTCAGGTGTTGGCACAACCCTCGCAGCAGATGTTGTGACAATAGGAGAAGAGGCGGCCACACAGACAGTGGGCCGGACGGGAACAGAAGTAACGGGCGTCTGAGGAGACACCCCTGGTGTAGTAGCAGCTGGCCTCGGAGAAGGAGCTGACACTCCCATAGAGGTTGCGGCGGAAATGATCTGACCCAAAGATCTGTATCCCTACGGTAAAGAGGGGCTAGCTGTTGACATGTTAGCCAGCTCAGAGGTATCTCCCTAAAACAATCTTCGTGGGAAGAGCTGATAGTCTTCACCAGACGTTGGGATTTCCTCACCAGAATCACTCATGGTTGATCCTGCCGTTAGATCACGCAATAGACGGC
Organism: Pinus albicaulis; assembly: GCA_034641835.2. Taxonomy (NCBI): domain Eukaryota; kingdom Viridiplantae; phylum Streptophyta; class Pinopsida; order Pinales; family Pinaceae; genus Pinus; species Pinus albicaulis. The sequence continues at coordinate 1,100,424,154 of CM076570.1, read as the reverse complement.
GAGGACTAGGAGGAAATACAGCAGCAACAAAAGGCGAACCCGATGTAAGAAAAAGGAAATCAGCTCCTAATCTCAATTCAGACACAGGGTCCGAAAAGGGCCAATTGAACTCAACTGGTCCCCCAAAGGGTTGCTCAGAAAGAACCGGTCCCCCATCAGGAAACTAGGAAACAATAGGCTGTTGCGGTTCAGCAGAGGATTGGGAAACCTCTGATGAATCGTCCATGTAAGGACTACCAGCAGACGAAACCGAAGGTTCCGCCATTGTGGCAAATGATAAGAGAAAAAGAAGCAAACACACACACGGGCTGAAAAAGAGTCAAGACACACGATCAAACGGTCAACAAGAAAAATCTAAGAGGGCGTGTAATCGTGGGTGATTAATTTTATACCACATTGAAAAATAAGAAACTTCACCATTTCATGTTTTAAGAGTAGAGAAACGATAAAAGATGACTCTATCTCTTTCAGATTTGACACAAGCGTGAAAGGACAAGCGCTTGACGGTATTTTCAAATTTAAGGAGTCAGAAAAGACCAAATGACTTCTCAGGAATACTAGGCACAAAGGGTGTACCAAATAATCATGAACTGCAATATACACCTTGGTTTCAATAATGAAAGAGAAATCAACCAAGGACTTTCCGTACGTGCAGGAAATCTCCCCGAATGCTGTGTTTGGTGTATCACCGGTATAGGGTGGCAGACTCGGCTTCCTATGGATAAAGGATTGAAAACCTAGAGGGGTCTCCCTTTATATACGCGACGGTACGGGGAGCACAAGTCCGTACTAGCGCTTTCTAAAGCCAAAAGGCGAACGACAACTGCTAGGTTTAAAGATGCCGGAACACGTCTCTAGCCTAGACCTCTAAATGTGTTTCGTTAGATTCCAATGCTGCCTTAGTGTAAATTGAGTAGATTTTAAAGTTGATCTTCAATTACGTTTCAGTTTTGAGGCCCTAACGAATGTGTTGTTTCAAAAACTCCTAAATGCAAAGCTACATGCCACAGTACACCATTTCGTTCGATGAAAACTAGCTACAGAAGAGTTGAGAGTTTTTTACACAAACAAAATGATCGGAAGAAAAACAATGATATCTCTAATGCAACTAATGAAATCGAAAATTTTCATTCAAATCACTAATTACTAGTAAAATCGAAAAATTTCAATTTGCACTAATCAACCAAAAGCAAAAGAGATTTTTTTTTTGTAATTTTCAATGTTTGATAGCTAGATGCACTAAAAAAACTGAAAATAAAAGAGAAGCAACTTGAGAAACGATATTGAGAGAGCAAAACGAACAAATTTCACTCAATGACACAAACAATTAGATCCCAAATCGACCAAAGTCTCTCAAAACCAAGAAAAAGACTCAAAGGCTCCAATGGACCGTGTGATCTAGGCCCAAAGCAAGACCAAACGAAATTTGAATGAAGAAACGAGCAATCACCCAAAAATCACAACAAAACAGTGAACAACTACTAAGAGAATACGGAGGAGCAATCAGAGAGTTGATTGGATAAACGAAACACCAAAACTCCCAAGGAGGGCTCGATACACAAAGCCACTAGATGCCCTAGGGCTTAAAACGTGAAATCAATGGATAAAAGCAAACAACCAAAGGGGGAAGGAAAATTCCCAGTCAAACAGGACTCCAACACACTCAGGTAGTCGAAAAATCAAGAAGAAAAACACTGACCAGACCTAGAGAGCTCAAAACTGAGCAAACTCAAATACCCTACAGGAGTGGCGCGACTGTAAGGCTGCAACTGGTGCCAGCAAGCAATTGGCGCGGGCAATACAAAAGCAACATGCGCCAATTGGCGCGACTGTCGGGCTAAAAAGCGCGCCAGTCGAGTTTCTCAGCCAAAAACAAAAAAGAACTACTCCAGAAGCAGATCAATGTAAACTAAGCAAACCAAGAAGCAAAAAACAGCAAAAGAACCCAGCCCAGAAGGCTAACCAAGCAAGGAAAATCATAAAACAATCAAAACGAGACAATCCAAACGAGACAGTGAAAACTAGACGATCCCCAGTATGGTCGCCAAATTTTTGAGGAGGTAAATCCCCTCTGCAGACAGAGGCGATCCCTACTAGCCCAGCAGGGGTCTAGCAACAATCATCAAATGCTACAGCGCAAGTTCCTAATTATGAATAAAAGACCAAAGATGGAGGCCTACCTGGAATCCAATGCTATGATCTGTAGAAGAGATGGGCCGTTCTGCCTCCTCAAATATTGCAGATCAGATTTCCACGATCTCCGTGAATGGACACCGCACACAAGAAACAACACAAACACAAAGCATGGTAAATCCAGAATACGCAACTATATATCACGAAGGATATAACTCATTATTAGCATAAGTGAAAAACAAAGTGGAACCATAACCTGTAGTCATTCATTAATAAACAATCGAAAGAGAGCAACCAATGTTCTCGACGCTGCGGTCTCTCTGAAGGGTCCTCAATGTCGTCGTCTCGCAAATCTCGCTGTGGAAAGGGAAAGCCTCTCTAGAGTCTCTCGACGATAGTATCCTTACTTGAGTCGGCCTTAAGGGAAGAAAGAGGGCTCTTACAGCACAAAGGCTCTTGGGAATTTGGAGATTCAAAGCTTAGGCACTTCAAGACTAGATTGAAATGGCAATAGGCAAGCTTTTATAGATGGGGAAGGATGGAGTTGGGATCCCTATTATTGTGGGATTGGCCCTATCATCAAGGAAGGTTCCATGAGAGGTGGCAAACCACTTCCTTTCCATGGAACTCCCGTAGCCAAACCTCCCAACTCAAGATAGGCAATTGTTTCAGCTTGTTTAAAACACAACTTCCGCCATCTTTATTTAAAACACTTTAAATTACTGCTGGACCGTCGTCGGGGACAAAGCCTTGGCCATGCGCCTCTTTGTAGGATTTCCCCATTGGCGCGAGTGATGAACTGTCTACCCACGCCAATGCAAAAGGCGTTGTTTTTATGATTTTTTGCAAGGAGATGTCTTTAGGGAAATTGAAGCTCATGTTTAGAGGAATGCATTTATGATGATTTCAAGGCATGACAATGTTCACAAGTCACAAAATGGGTCCTCCATTGTGCGGGATGGGGAATGGTAGGGACGGTGACAAATTACTGTGTAACATATGACCCATCAATCATTCAACATATTATTCCTATGGTACCTGATGTTAAACCTATTTAGCAAAAGCTCAGGAAAATTATTCCTAACTTGGAAACTCAAATAAAAAATGAATTAAACAAATTATTGAAAGCCAAGATCATTTTTCCTATTAGACATTCAAAATGGGTTTCTAGTTTAGTACCTCTTAGGAAAAAGAATGGAGATATTCGGATTTGTATTGATTTCAGGAATTTGAACAAAGCATGGCAAAAGGACAATTTTCCTTTACCATCAATGGAACAAGTTTTACAATCAGTAGCAGGTTCCGAATTAATGTCTTTTTTAGATGCATTTTCGAGGTACAACCAGATTTTGGTTCATCCAAAAGATCATTTGAAAACCACATTTCGAACCAAATGGGGAACTTATGAATATCATAAGATGCCCTTCGGACTAATTAATGCAAGAGCCACATTCCAGAGAGCCATGGATATTGCATTCAAAGGATTGATAAATAAAGTAGTGGTAGTATATCTTGATGATATAACCATATATTCAAAAGATAGAAACAATCACTTGCATGAATTAAAGAAGATCTTTGAAAGATGCAGAAGATTTGGGATCTCTCTTAACCAAAATAAGTCAATTTTTGCTTTAGGCAAAGGTAAAATCCTAGGTTTTATTGTCTCAAAGAATGGAATTTGTATTGATCTATACATGATAAAAACAATTTCATAAATTTCACTACCACATAACAAGAATTCAATGCAATCCTTTTTAGGACAGATAAAATTTTTCAAATGATTCATTCCAGATTTTTCACATATAGTTTTTCCACTACAAAAGGTGAACAAGAAAGATACATTGTTTAAATGGGGAGAAGAAGAAAATGAAGCATTCCAAATCATCAAACAAGCAATTGTTGATGCTCCTTCTCTTTCAACACCCAAATTTTCCAATGATTTCATTTTATATAATTTTGCCTCTGATCTATCATAGGCAATGGTGTTAACTCAACTAGATGATAAAAAGCTCGAAACCCCAATTTCTTTTTTCAATTCTATTTTTCAAGGAGCTGAATTGAACTACTCAGGAGCCAAAAAAGTATGCATTTGCAGTTTATAAAGAGGTCAAGTATTTTCAAACTTTTCTTTTAAAATTTCATGTCAAAGTGATAGTTTTTTTCTCATCAGTTAGAAAAATACTTATACAGAAGGAACTAGGCGAAAAAAGGGCCAATTGGGTAACATCAATGCAAGAATATGACTTAGAGATAAAACTCGCTAAAATTGTTAGAGGTCAAGGATTTTGCAGGTTGATTACAGGAATGAATGACACATCACCGGATGAGGTAACAACTAGTATTGAAAACTTTACAGAGGTACTCAATGTTAACCCTCAATCTTAGTATGCTGATTTAATATTTTATTTAAAGAACGATCATACTCCACTTAATTTGGATTTCAAAAGAAAACGAGCATTAACATTGAAAGCTAATCAATATCAATTAGTCAATGATGTGTTATTCAGAAAAAATTATGACCCTGTCTTACTCAAATTCTTAGAGAAAACTAAAATACCTAATGTGCTCCAGGAACTTCATGATGGACCAACATGTGGACACTTTGGTGGAGACACCACAACACATAAAATTTTACATGCAGGATATTATTGGCCAACACTATTCAAAGATACACATAACTATATCAGAAATTTAAGATTTGTCAAATTGCAGTAGGAAGACAAAGAAAGCCGACCAATGCCACTAAACTACCAATATGGAAACAACCTTTCAACAATGGGGACTTTAATGATATTTAGAGATTTGTTCTTATTCTTCTAAACAACACAATATATATTGAGTGCTACATGATTATTTTTACATGGGTAGAAGCAACAATTTTACCCACCTCAACTCTAAAACATTAATGTAGTTTATTGATCAATTCATCATTACAAGGCTTGGTGTTCCTAACTATTTCCTGATTCGATAATGCTTATTTTTCCGGTAATGTCACCATGAATGAATTGAAAGAGGGCTTAAATTAAAGTATTCTACAAATTTGTACATTCTCACAAATGACTCAAAATCGACAATAAAACCTAAGGATAATTAAACGAACTATTGATCAAAACCAGAAGAACTGGCATAAATCCTTAACTTTTGCATTATGGGCAGATAGGATAACTAGAAAAGCTTTAATAGGAACTTCTTCATTTCGATTGGTATATCGGAAAGAGGCAATTTTACCTTTAAATATAGCTATCCCATCAACAACCCTAGTTCAATTCATTAATGAACAACCTTTCTCTTCATTACAATTAAGAATGTCTAAAATAATTAAAATGGAAGAAGAAAGAGAAAAAGAAAAAATGGTACACAGTCATCATCAACATTTGATCAAAACTTTGTTTGAGTCAAATACAGTCAAAACTAAATAGTTTGAGATTGGAGATTTGGTATTGAAATGGAATAAATTGCATGAGGATAAAGGAAAACATACAAACTTTCAAAAACTCTGGCTTGGCCCTTTTCAAATAATCGAAAAAATGGGTCCATCAACTTTCATTTTGCAAGATTTACAAGGGAAGACGAAAACTCTTCCTGTTAATGGACTTGTCCTTAAAAAATATTTCTCTTAAATAACAACAGTGCTTTTATATAAATATGTATATAGGTTAATTCAAAATAAATTGAGTTTTTGAAATATTATGCAAAAGGTGAAACACTTCATCATTTTTCTTAAACATGGAAGTGCTAATCCTTAGAGATATAAAATAAATCATAAATCATAAATCAAATTCTCTATTTCTTTGTAAGATTTTGATTTAAATAGCCGATTAAAAATAATAATTCTTCTGACCCATGTGATTTGAAAAATTATTTTGACATGAATCATGTTCGAAAAGTTACTTTTACAAAGTGAGAAATTTTATTGAAGTATTAGCATATTTTACTCAAATGGTCATCCAAAAGCTCATAAAGAGTAAAATGACAACCTCCCCATTCATTTATATATTAGATATTTTTTTTCAAAGTGTAATTCAAAAATATAAAAAACTCTAAAGTTGAGAGATCTCATCACAAGTCGACTCATCATGTTCATAGGAAACTAATAAACTTGATATTATCAAATGGCTACCAAACCTTGAGACAAGGGATCTCATCACGAGTCAACTTGTTCAAATTTATTATAACCAGTGAATGAAATTATCACTTCTCGCTTCCAAACCAGGATAATGATTTTAAAGTGGCAAAAAGAAGGAGAATTCTACAAATAAATAAGTAATCACATTACCTTTGGAGATGTCTATTATATTATGAATGGGATACTCGTTCATTTTTGGTTAAATAGTAACCTTGTCGAGGCTATGAACGCCTGCTCGCAGCAGTAGCTCTACTAGTGACTAATAAGTTTATCAAACAAGCTAAGCTTTGACTAAATTCCTACTTGTGTTTTCAACTCATTAAGATTTGATTCATTTAAAGAGTTATTTCATTAACAAAAGTAAGAGGAAATTTTTTTCAAGTAAAACCAGGTTATTTAGATTAGAATTTCCCTACATAAAAGACAGATTTCAATTACTTAAATATTTCCTAGAATATTGTCTTTAAGTATTAAAATTTATCAGAGATTTTAGATTCATCTAGTGTATCGCCAATTGCTGTAGTATTACACCAACTCCCCATTATCCAAGTAAAATAGATTAAAAAGGATAATAGGGACCCTTCAAAAATTTTAGGATTAATATTTATTTTTAGAAATAAAACCTAAAGATAGGATTTTATTAGATTAAGTTTTAAATTTTCCTTAAAAAAAAAATCACCCAAATAACGCCTAAAAGAACCCACAAAGCAAAAATCATAAAAGTGGGAAGAAAACAACAGCGAAGTTGCGAATAGCGAATCGCCAAAATAGCGAATTGAGGATATGTGAATTGCCGAAATGCGAAGTGGCAAAACCCGTCATATAACAGATGTCGATATCGCATTCCATCACCTGACATGCCTTGATATCGCATCTTGCCTAAAATCATCGTGCTATCGTAATTTTGCATTTCACATTTCGCAGATTTCTTTGAAGTGCTAAAACTCGCCAACTATCAAAATTGCTGATCAACAAATCCCAATATGATGATATCTTTCAAAATCACACGAACCCATGCTTATCAATTTAATGTTAATTAAGGTGTTTTGTAATCTCGAGGTTTGCAAATGATTTGTAATTATTTCAAATATAAATACCAAGGATTTCCCATTATGCATGAGTTAAGTTGATAAGATAGTTAATAGTGTTCAAAGTGATTTAAGCTTATCCTCTCTGGTTTTATTTTCAACAAGGTAATTCCAAAAACAAAGGCATAAAAAGATGTCAAGGTTGATTAAAGCGCGAAGGAAATCTGCGACCCCACCACAATTAGTCATACAGCAAGAGGAAAACAACGAAATGGCTCCCCTAATCTCGGATACTACATGCAACCCAAAGATTGGTTCTTCAAGCTGGGAAAGGATCTATCAGTTGTTTGAGAACGAGAATCCGCAAGTAATTCTGGACATAAAAGTTGTGGGTGACGATACTTTATCCAATGATTCATAATCATGGATGGATAATGTTAATTCTTTTCTTCACAGAATTGCTACTCATCCTAAAATGTTGCCATATACTGATTTAGTGAAATGGGTGTTGGATAATGTAGATATCAGAGACAGGCAATTTGTTACTAGAAGCAAAAATGTCATTGGCTCTCTCGGGCCATTAGATTTGAAGAACATGTATAAACTGCCATATCCCCAAAAGAGATATGACGCCCAAATTATTCAAGAGTTCATGCAGGAGAATGACCATCCTGCGACTGTAATTAAAGAATGGATAAATGATCCTAACCAGCATAAGCGTGACGATAAGGGTATGTATTCAGTCGTCTCTCTTAAAATCCCATTCTCTCATATAGCTGCAATGATGTATCGTCTCTCTGGATCTATAAATACGACCAAGTTTAGAGAGAATTGGAAACCCTTGATAGAAGCAACCTCTGACGGATACATTCTATATTGGGTTACTATTACTTTTGATAATTTGATAAGATTTATCATAGCTTATAGAGAAAATCGAAATGCCCCACCCAATGCAGTCCCTCCTTTTTAAATGAGTTCTTATATCTTAGACGCAGTCTATTTTTCCTTTGAATTTTCGTCATTAGGATGGAAATGGACAAGAGAATTTGAAACCCCCATCTATGTATATTTATATTTCTTGTGGGAATCAAAATATCACTCTCATATGTCGGAATATGCAATGACATAATGCTCCCGGTATTCCAAATCATTTTCAAAAGAAAAATCCCTAGAGTCACCCCTAAAGCCAATAAAAGTTTTAAGTCCGTAGGTAGGTGTTTTGGTGAGGAGAACTTTACATACATCCATGTTTTTGGAATTTATTCCCATCCTCATGTCCTACCCTTGTATATACCAGAAAAATTGCTAGCCAACGAAATTTCTTATCAAACAATTAGTAATGGTTTGACAAAAGGCCTGAAAGATGCCAAAAAGACTGTTTGTCAAACGTTTCCTTTTTCTTTTGGTTCATATGTCCTAGACAATTTCAAGCATGCCTATCTTGAAATTGATCAATTAAAACCTTTCAATTTTCCATTGTTACCCAATATAAATTATGATTCATATGGTATTGCTAGAGAGATAATGAATCAAGTCAAGTTGTGAGCATTTCCAAGTGAGCCTGATAGATTTGATGATATGTTCAAATCAATTCCCGAATTTTCAACAGTTCAACAAAAGGAAACTGAAAGGTTTAGCTCTGAAGATTTGTTAAGATTCAAAGTGTATCGATAACAGAGAAATGCCCATTTTCCAGATTATTTGTTTCACTGAACAACACCAAAGGCATAACATGTTATAGTTTCAATGACTTCTCAGGTACCAGTACCAATTCAAGAAGCAGAAATCGCAAATGTTCAACAAGATGATAAATTCCCGAAAATTGTGAATATTTTGAGAAAGCACTATCTGAGACTAAAACTCTTGCCACTTAGAATTCCATTCAATTAGAAACCATGCCTATTGTGGGTGTTACAAGTTCTGTAACTCATACAGATGAGCCAGGTGTGCAACATGTTTCTGTTGATATAGACAACTCCAAGAATCAGGAAGAAATTAGAGAAACCTCATTTACTATAGAGGTTTCCAAAATTGTTCTTGAGAAAAGCCAGATCCAAGGACACAATGATACAGAGGAGAAACCAAACCAAAAGATACATCGACCCAATATATGGAAATCATCCTGGCTTTCCCGACTACTGAAATAGTCCTAAAAATTGAATAAATATCTCCATTGGACATATTTTACAGTCCAAAACACAAAGATGTCATGACCAGGTCAAATAAGAAGTGGAAGATGGAAGATTCTCCAGAACTGCCTATAGATGAAACCCCAATGCAAGTCCTTTGGAAAGAAACTCAATCAGCTCCAGGGAAGGAACTTAACATATTATCTCAATTTGCAGGTGCTTACGCAAATGCAACCATTCATAAGGCAACAAAAGTTGAATCATTAATTCTAGAAAAGGATCAGGAAATTGCTCAAATGGAGCAAGTTTTTTTTGATGAAAAGAAAAGGATCGAGCAAGAGCTGCAGTCAAGCATTAATAATCTGCAACAAGAGTTTGAAAGTCTCAAACTCAAACTCAAACTCAAAAATGAGATTAAAGAAAAAGATCAAATAATTCATCAATTGCAGTCGCAGGATTGAAAAGCTCCAAGAAAAGCCAAAAATCAATGAAGTAAAGAAAGAAGAAATAGAGTTGGAAGCATTACTGGTAACACATCAAATAATTTTCTATCAGAAGTATAATCAAAGTTAAGAGCAACTTAAGATCAGTGATCAATTAGTCACTCAGATTTCTAAATCTAAGAACTTATTATGAAGAGATTGATGATAAGGTGTCAAAATATATAGATTGACAAGACACTACACAAGGTAGAGCAGTCGATCTCCCTCGTCTTGAAGAATCAATTAAATATATAATATTTGTAGAATGGGATATTAAAATGAAGATCACTGATTTAGCTATTATCAGAGCTAAGAATTTATCTTCCAACATCTCTGAGTATATAAAATATTCTCTTCTGCAAGCCAACCTGATTCAAGAAGCACCAAAAGACACCATGCCAGATATCAGTTTCCTAAAGCAATCCTGGCAAGAGACATAAAAAAGAAAATATCTTGACATAGAAAATCTGACAGGCTTAAATATAGAGATTTACTGGTACTTGTTGATAAAGCCTCATAACCAATCGGTAATGTTGAGGTGTCTCTCCAACACATCAACTCAACTTCTTGCAGCATTGAATGATGTAGTATTCACGAGACATATGATAATGCAACCGATTCATCCCCCCGAACGCGAACATATGATCAAAGCATGACAACTCAAAGACCAACTAGAGAGTGAATCTAGGAAATAGTCATGAGACTGTTACAACTTATGCATTTTATTTTCCTAGTTTTTAATTTTATTGTTTAGAGTAATATTAGAGACTTCTTTTACAAGTCTTATATTTTTGTAATATTAATTTGTAGGTTTTAACCCTATACAGAAATTATCTGCAAACGAATCTTAAAACAGAAAATAAACAATAGCGAGAGCATAAAATATCAAACAGATAAACACAGAGATTTTCCCCTGGATCCCAAATCGGGACGACCAGCTTGATTTTTCATTATATTCATTTTAGTGTTACAACACATATATATACATGCCGAAGCATACATAAACCCCAAGCCATTAACCCTGGATTAGAACATAACCGTAGTTCCCTTGACCGGATCTACAAAATACCAGGGGCTGAAAACCATCATGCCCCAAAACCATGTGCAAACCCATGCACAAAACCATGGGCAGGTCCGCCCACCAAAAAATAAGGACCAATTTTTTTTTTCCAGGGCAACGAACCCGATAGGGGGGGCTACCACCCCCCCTGTTACCCCCCCACGCGTGACTAGTCATGGAAAGAATATAACACAAACCCAACATTCTCCCACTTGTTGTTTTCTTTTCACATGGGCCACAGGAGAGCTGAGTCATTAGCCCAGATTTTCAACACCCATTATTTCTCTACACTAAGAGAACTTCTGAGTGCTCACAGACTTTGTCAATGCATCTGCAAAATTCTTCAAAATGTCCACCTTTACCAGCAACACCCTTTTAGCCTCAACCATATATCTCACAAAGTGATATTGAACATCAATTTGCTTTGTCTTTGAATGATAAGCAAGGTTCTTAGCCAAGAAAATTGCACTTTGGCTATCACAGTCTATCCTTATAGCTCGCTGCACCAACCCCATACTTGAATGCAATCTCTGCAACCAAACTGCTTCCTTGCTTGCATGAGTGGCTACCATGTATTTTGCCTCTGTAGTTGAAAGAGCCACTACAGACTATCTTTTACTCATCCAACTGACTGCACCTCCAAATAGGCTAAACACATACCCACTTGTAGATCTTCTTTGGTCCAGATCTCTAGCCCAGTCTGCATCAAAAAAACCACGATGTCCAACACTCTTTCCAATCCTGGTCTTCCTTGGTAGCACAAGCCATAATCACTAGTGCCACGCAAATATCTGAAAACTCGCTTCACTGTTGTCCAATGCTCCTTCCCTGGGTTTGACATAAACCTGCTCAATACTCCTACTGCATGTGCAATGTCTGGTCTAGTACATACCATTGCATACATCAGGCTACCCACTGCACTTGCATATGGAACATGGGACATATCCTCCTCTTCTTCTTGTGTCTTGGGACACTGTTTAGTAGACAACTTTGTACCTACAGGAATCGGAACATTCACCGGTTTACTATCCTGCATATTGAACCTCTGCAATATAGTCTCAACATACTTCCTTTGGTTTAACCAAAGCTTCCTCTTTGCCTGATCTCTCTTAATTTCCATGCCCAAAATATAGTTTGCAGCACCAAGATCCTTCATGTAGAATTTGGAGAACAATTGGGCCTTCAAATCTTGGATAATTTCTTTGTCATTTCCAATCAACAACATATCATCCACATACAAGACCAAATAAATAACACGATCACCAATTAATTTAAAATAAACACAGTGATCCTCCTTGCTTTTGGTGAAGCCAAGTCCCCGTATATAGGTATCAAATTTCTGATACCACATCCTTGGTGACTGTTTTAACCCATACAGAGACTTCTTTAACCTACATACCAGCTTTTTCTTCCCCTTCACCATAAAGCCTTCAGGTTGTTTCATGTAGATCTCCTCTTCCAGATCCCCGTGAAGAAATTTTTTCTTCACATCCATCTGTTCTACCTCAAAATCAAATGCAGCAGCAACAGATAAAATTAATCTAATAGAAGTAACTTTGGCAACAGGAGAAAAAATATCACCAAAATCAATTCCTGGCACCTAGGAATAATCTTTTGCTACCAACCGAGCTTTGTATTTCTCCACTTTGCCTTCTACATTCATCTTCTTCTTAAACACCCATTTTCTCCCGATGGGCTTCCTTCCAGCCGACAACTCCACCAAATCCCATGCCTCATTTTTATGCAAGGATGCCATTTCATCAACCATGGCCTCCTTCCAGAGTTTTCTATCCTCTGAATCTACTGCCTCCCTAACGGTTCTGGGATCATCATCAGTTATAGTTAAAGAAAAATTTGAACAGAAAGAAAATGGACTATACCTTTCTGGTTGTCTTCTTTCCCGAACTAATCTTCTCACAGCTGGAGTTTGTGGCTCTTCCTCTTCTGAGTCTTCTTCTGTTGTCGAGTCTAATTCATCCTCCTTTAGCTCAAACTCTATCTTCTCAGGTTCCTTTGGTAGGACTTCATGTTTAATAATATCTTTCACCTCTCTAAACACCACATCTCGTCTGTACACAACCTTCCTTGTTTCCGGGTTTCAAAGCTTGTAACCCTTTAAACCATCCTTATATCCAATAAAGATGCACCTTTCAGATTTATTATCCAACTTGCTCCTTTTCTCCTTTGGAACATGTACATATGCATCACATCCAAATACCCTCAGATGTGAAAGAGAGGGTTTCTTACCAGTCCATACCCATGTGGAGTCTTATCCTCCAACGCTGATGAAGGTGATTTGTTAACCAAGTAACATGCAGTCTCGACTGCCTCTGCCCAGAATTCTTGTCCTAACCCGGTACCTCTGAGCATGCTTCTTGCCTTTTCCATCAACATTTTGTTCATTCTTTCTGCAACTCCGTTTTGTTGAGGTGTGTATGGAGTAGTCTTCTTTCGTGCTATACCACACTTCTTACAGAACTCTTCAAATTCCTTCTTGCAGAACTCCCCACCATTATCTATCCTCGGCAACTTTATCTTCTTCTCTATCTAGTTTTCCACCAGAGCCTTAAATTCTTTAAATCTGTCAAAGACTTTAGATTTATTCCTCAAGAAATATATCCATGTATTCCTTGAGAAGTCATCTATGAATGAAACATAGTACATAGACTTACCCAGTGATGGAACCGACACAGGTCCAAACACGTCACTGTGCACAAGCTCTAATATCTTGTTCGCCCTCTTAGCACCAGAAGGAAAAATCACCCGATTCTGCTTCCCATACACACAATGTTCATAGAAATCGAAATGCAGAGAGCTATTGGACATGCCTTCTACCATACCATTTCCATGCAGTATCTGAAGGCCCATCTCTCCAATATTTCCAAGCCTTTGATGCCATAGCATGGTCTTTTCTCCAAAGACCGCTAGGCTTTCCGCACCACTTTCGGGAACCACATAACTGTTGCACCCATCAATAACAGTGCTGCCATGAAGCTTGTACAGAGTTCCAATGCGAACTCCCTGCATTAATACCAATGCTCCCCGAACCATCTTACAGGTATCTTTCTCGAACACTGTTTTTACACCTACATCATCCATTCAGGAATGTGCAAAACACCAGGAAGTGTTCTAATCCTTCCACCTTGCAGCTTCAGCTTGACTTTTCCACGTCCGACAATTCTAGCCTTCCTATGATCACCGCCATCATATTTCTCATACTCGCAGAACCACTCCCTATGTGGAGTGAAGTGAAAGGATGCACCCGAGTCAATCAACCATGACTCATGATATACATGTGTATTTGAAGAAGAAGCCAAATACACATCCCCACCTTCATCCGAGGTGGTTTTTTCCTCTGTAGAAGGAGCATCATCAGATCCCTTTCCTTTCTCAAGAGCTTTAGATCTGCAGTCCTTTTTTTAGTTCGCTTCCTTTCCGCATTTCCAGCACACCTTTACAAACTTTCCAGGTGATTTATATCTCCCTCTAGATTTAGATCTCCCACTCGAAACCTTATTCTTGTTTCTGTTCTAGGACCTTCCTCGTACAGATAAGGCATCTCCATTCTGATCCTCCATATTTCTTCGTCTCATTTCCTCCGACAGCAAGGCTGAGACAATGTCATCAAAATTCAAGGTAGTTGTATTGCTACCTATTGCAATAACCAGACTGTCCCACGAATATGGTAGAGAACACAAAAAACTGATGCACTTATCTTTATCTGAGATTTTAATATCAACAGATGACAGCTGAATTACCACAGTATTGAAGGCGTTTAGATGCTCTGTCATCGAGTCTCCATCCTTCATCCTCAGGTTATACAGCTTTTTCTGCAGGAACAATTTATTCACTAAAGACTTAGATTGGTACAAAGTCCCTAGCTTTTCCCACAAGGTCTTCGTCGTAGCTTCCCCAGATACATTCAACAATACTGAATCTGAGACACACAACCGTATTGTGCTCTTTGCCTTTCGATCTAGCTTCTTCCAGTCTTCATCTGACATTTTCGTTGGTTTAGTACCCAGATCTACCGCGATCCACTAATCTTTATCCACCAGCAGATCCTCCATCTTGAGCTTCCACAACTCAAAACTCTGACCATTAAATTTCTCGATCTCTATCTTCCCACTGCTTGCCATCTTCTTTCACTGCAAGAATCGATCCCGCAGATCTCCCACTGAACAGGGTCTACCACAGGCCCGAGTAAAAAAACCCCTCAGCAGCAAAGGCATCCCCTTGAAGCCGAAACTGTTCTGATACCAAATGTAGGTTTTAACCCTGTACAGAAATGATCTGCAAACGAATCTTAAAACAAAAAATAAACAATAGCGAGAGCATAAAACATAAAATAGATAAACCCAGAGATTTTCCCCTGGATCCCAAATCGGGACGACCAGCTTGATTTTTCATTATATTCTTTTTAGTGTTACAACACATATATATACATGCCGAAGCATACATAAACCCCAATCCATTAACCCTGGATTAGAACATAACCATAGTTCCCTTGACCGAATCTACAAAAAACCAGGGGCCGAAAACCGTCATGCCCCAAAACCATGTGCAAACCCATGCACAAAACCATGGGCGGGTCCACCCACCAAAAAAAAGGACCAAAAAATAATTTCGGGGCATTGCCCCAGACCCCGACAAGGGGGGCTATTGCCCCCCCTACGCCTGACTAGTCGTGGAAAGAATATAACACAAACCCAACATAATTAGTATTTAAAACCCTTCATGCATTTAGAAAAAGGTACAGAATTTTGAGAAGAAAGCTTTTGGAAGTTACACTATTGTTTGAACAAAGGTTATCTAATTGAAAGTATGAGCCCTGAAGCTATCTTTTCAGATCTAAGGCTATGGTGCAACGGGTACTATTATGTGTGTATTGATTGTTTTATGTTTCTAAAATTTTTGCAAACTTATTTATGTCTATTAGTTTCATTCTGATAAGCATTGATGTGATATATGTTCTTATTACTATTAATATAATATATTGAACGATATGTTGTTAGATGTGAGACTTAGAGATATTTTATGTGATTAATGTTCTTCATCAACTAAATCAATTAAATTGATTTAGTTTCTTAAATGTTCTTATGTTCATTAAGTATGCAATGATCTATATTATTTCATGCTTGTGAAATTCTACTCCATAATCATATAAATGAATCCAATCCCGGGAAGTAGTTAGATTTAGTTTTAATTTATGTTATCATTAGAATTAATCTCCCCACTAGTGTTGATTTTATTTCTTTTGTTATATAAACTCTCTTTATACGGGAAACAGGTCCTTATATCCCCAGTCGGACCCACCATTTCAACAGAAAAGGAGTTGTTTTAAGCTCCCAACCAAGTGGAATCCCCAATGTTGAGGTAGTCACTTTCCAGCCTTCAACAGGATGGTATGTACATGTCATGCCAAATTTGGCCACATGTTTTAGTATTCTCTTTTCTATATTGGTAGATGATGATTCAACAAGTTCTTCAAGTAGTTAATATGCTGCAGACAAGGGAGCCTCTCCAGATGCAAGCCAAGGGTTAGGATTCAATGAACTTTCAAATATTACTTATTCAAGAATACCAATTCACCTATTGTCCTATATGACACATTTATATTTTCTTGTAGGTTTTCCTTTTGTATGCATGCATGTTGAAGAGTTTATGGATTATTGTAACAAGATTTATAACAAGCTAAAAATGTCTCTCTGCATTGTTTTCCAACAATACTACATGAGAAAATCTGCTTAATTGTTGTCTACAGTCCCCAACCCCAAAATATTGCACAAGTGAAATTTAATTAAAAATGCATCGATAAGAGTACTGTGAAAACATAAAAATATCAACAAAATTGAACCTGGAAAGAAAAAATAACCGATGATTTCCAAGCTTGATTACATAAAATAATATATCCCCACACCTCCTATCGACGTTTCTTTGCACCTCTTGGTGAAATTTCTAGTTATACTTGTTGATTCCTTTACCTTCCTTGTGGGCCCCTTTTCCTACTAATTTGATCTCCCTCCTCTTATTCTCTCTCCACTAGTGTGAGCTTCCTAAGGGAGTGTGATTTCCTTCTTTGTGCCCCCCTACAACCCACTAAGGAATCAATTTTCTCCTTTATCCTAAGTCCCATATGCCAAAATTGACTCCAATGTTCAAAATTGAATAATTGTGATATGTCTTAGAAATTTGTGAAATTTGGGACATCACATAGAATCTTCAGGGCACAAGTCCAATAAAAAACAAGGTTCAAAGGCACTGCAACAATATACTTGCTATGAGCTCAACATGTCACTTACGAGAATTGAACTTAAATATTAAATCTTGAGGAAAAACCCAAAGTGCTTCCCTCATTTTTAGGATGTTACCCAAGGTAAATCCTAGAGTCTTAGGGGCACAAGGCCAATCAACAACAAGGTTCAAATCCATCACAACAAATGATACTTGTTATGAGCTTAACATGTTACTTGTAGGAATTGAACTTAGGTCTTAAAACTCAAGGAAAACCACCAAGTACTTCCCTCATTTTGAGGATGGTACAGAAGGTAAATCCCATAATATTCAAGGCACAATGCCAATAAACAACAATGTTCAAAGCCATCACAACAATATACTTGTTATGAGCTCAACATGACACTTTCTAGAATTTAACTTAGGTATTAAAGCTCGAGGAAAAACCCAAATTACTTCCCTCATTTTGAGGATGATACCAAAGGTAAAACCCATAATCTTCAAGGCACAAGGCCAATGAACAACAAGGTTCGAAGCCATTACAAATATATAATTTTTATGAGTTCAACATGTCACTTGCGGTAATTGAACTTAGGTGGGGATGATAGTAATCCTTCCTCCCAATCACCCAACATAAACCCAATTGATTCCCCTTACTCTGTAGATATTATTAGCTATACAACATTTTTCATGTTAACCCTAACAGAAAATATTTATCCATGGTTAGATGGTTGTGAGAATAGAATATTAGATATTATTTGGTTTGAATAATAAGAAATTTTGACTGTTTAATTCAATAGTATTAACCATAAAATCTTGCGTACATAAAATTAATTTGGTGTGATAGGTTGAATTTATTTAAACCATTATAAATTCATGTATATTATAAGTAATTATTTTTATCACGTTCATAATTCGTCATCATCATGTGTGTGTGTGTGTGTATAATCGAAACTAGAGGATATTTGTATTAAGCAAAACTTTGTAGCAAAGCTCATAACAATAATACCATAAAGTTTTTTTTTATTAATCTTAACCCAAATTTTAAAATGAACTATTTTATCCTATATCTACAACCATAAAGGGCCAAACAACTATTTACAATAGATCTTGCAGGTATAGCTTTTATTTACAATAGATATTGTAGGTAGATCTTTGAATGGCTTCCTCATGGCTCCTGAAAGCCCTTTGAATCTCTTTCAATTTTCTATAATCCATTATGTATCCAAAATTATGCAATGCCAGACCAAAATTAAAGCTCTTGTAGCTATGACCTGCTTTCTGAAATGATAAATTGGAGAAAATGTACAGGATAGAAGAAATCTAAGAACAAAAACCATGACATCCAAAAGATATGGTGTTGGTGAACAAAGGAGAATGAAATCATGCTTCCTAAAGAACTAAAAATGACACATTTTCCAGAGGGAGAGAGAAAGGAAGAAGATGTGGGGGATGTGGAAGGTTTATTTATAACCCCAAAGGAATGCTTAGAGTAGACTATGTGTGGGGATTAAGAATGACAATGAACAATTGAGAAGAGTATTTTTCTCTTTATCAAGGTCTGGTCATGCTATGGGCCTTGGAGATCAAGGAAGCAATATTTTTTGGGGATTCATTGCTATTCATTGGTCAATTTCAAAAAAACAAAAATAGGACATGACTCCACTCTATTCAAAATCATAGAAAGAATCAAACATATCACCTTATACTTCATTTCCTTTGAATTGTTTCACATCCTCCAGTATTATAGCCCATGAGCAGATGAAATGGGAAATAAAGAGGTCATTTGGACAAAGTAACATTGTCCAAAAATGGGGATGACCCCGTTATTAATTTTAATTCCATGAATTACATCCTTTGGGTTAATCCAAGGCATGTTTCACATGAACTTATAATGGAAATTTAGCAGTTGGAAAAGATCAAGGTTGGACTCTCCCTTAATTCATTTATTCCCCTTGTACTTCTCACACATTTAAAACATGATTGAGGTTGGGGGCTTAATTAACATTGAGATGATGGGGAGTGATAATACAGGTGTGTTCATGAATGATCACAATCACCCTAGAAGGTGTGTGCATTGTGTTATTTTGGATTTGCAAAGAGAGGTATCTTTCCAATCAAATGGAAACCCTGCAATAGGAGATTTATCATGAGCGTGCAGATGGAGGCACATTTGGAAAGAAGTGAAACATTGGAAATGTGAAATTGAAGTTCAAAATAGAAAATTAGACAAACTCATTGAGGAAATGGACATGTATTACAATGTGATACTAGTTTTTTCTTGTATTTCTCAATCTCTTGTGGATCATCCCCCATGCCCCATCGAATCAGTCAAGGAAGTGTATATTGAAAATCCCATTGTTCAACAAGCTCGAAAAGGACAAATGGAAGAAGCACTAGTTCAATTTGCCAACAAACCATGTATTGCAAATGGATGGGGTTTCAACCACAATTTCATTTTGTGATCAGGTATAAAAGGAAACTTAAATAAGTTGGATGACATGCTTTCAAGGCCACCCACATCAACGAGCTTGAATTTTGGAACTTTTATGCACATGGAGCCATTCACCCATGATGCAAATAAAGAGGCATATTCAGATGATGAGGAATTTAAGGAGGTGTTTCAACAGTTGCAGATCCAGATTCATGTGTACAATGGTGACAACACAATTTATTACTATCTCTGGGACTAGTTACTCTACATTATGGATAAGTTATGTGTTCCTAAATGTGAGAAACTGTAGTTGATTAGAGAGGATCACACCTCCAAGGTTGCAGGGAATTTTGGTGTAAAGAAGACAACGTCGAATTTGTAGAGGTATGTGTATTGGGCCAAGTTGTAAGAAAATGTATCTATGTTCATAAGAGGATGCATGCTTTGTTGTACCAACAAGTCTAGTAACATGAAACATGGTTTATATCATCCCTTTTCTATACCCACTCATCCTTGCGAAAGAATTTCCATGGACTTCGTGGGAGTTTTACCAACAATAAAGAAGGCATATGACTACATGTTCGTGGTAGTTGATAGTTTTAGCAAGATGTGTGTTTTTTTTCCCTATAAAAATACCATCAACGAATAAGAAGCAACACAATTATTCTTTGGACAAGTCTACGTGCACTTTGAGATACCAAGGAGAATTGTTTCAAATAGAGAAATAATATTTCTTTGTGAATTTTGAGCGACAATGAAAAATAAGATTGACATGAAGTTAAAAAGGTCTACAACATTCGATCCACATACAGATGGGAAAACAAAATTAGTCAACGACACTTTGGTGCAACTTTTGAGGGGTTACAATAAGAAGCATCTAAATACTTGTGAAGAAAATCTAATATATATACAACATTCTTATAACATATCATTCCACACTTCTTCTGGTAGGTCCCCATCTGAAACTTGTTTTGGATATTTTCCACCTTCACCTCCAGATATTGCATGTGGACAACAAGGACTGAGGGATGATCTTATAAGGGATCCCATAAGGGTAGAAAAATTTGTTGAGATATTAGAAAAATCCATATACAGGTATAAGAGACACTCTAGAAGTCATAGGGAAAATATAAGGCTAGACATGATAATCACAGGATAGAGAAGTCCTTCAAGGTGGGAGACATAATATGGTTACAATTGAACAAGGAGCGGCTACAAGGTCCTCGTAATAAAATCAAGGATTTAAAATATGGTCCCTTTGAGGTACTAGAAAAGGTGGGATACAACACCTATAGACTTAACCTATCCCCTTACATGCACATTTACTGAGTAGTGACTATAGGTAATTTGAAACTTTATGATCCTTCCATGTTAGATCAGGAAAAGGAACAAGTCCTACCTTTTGTAATGGATGATTAGGCATAATTTAAAAAGGATATGATTTTTTAGAATAGTTTTATAACTACAAGATAGGGGCAACACGACCTTTCACAAATTGTGTTGAAAGGATAGCTTCCAGGCAAGGCTAAATGGTACACTTGAGAAAAGTTGGAGGAAAAATTTATTAACCTCATTTAGTAGAAGCTTTTGGGGTCTAAAGCTTCCAAAAATGGGAGGTGTGATGTGAATTGGATAATTATATTGTTTTCCATCCATATCTAAGGCTTTCAAAGTGGAAAAACTAGAGGAATTAGCTCACAAGACCAATTTTACCAATGGGACCTGTTAGCCACCTATAAAATTTGTTATAGCAAAAGGTGGCTAAGACTTTTTGAGCCTTCAAGGAACAAATTTTATTGCTAAAAAGTGTTGGCTCTTGAAGACTCTTGAAGGTCTCATACCTCCGTCCAAAATCTTCATTGTTGTTTACATTTTACACTCAGAAATCCTGTTGATTCCTAAGAAAGGATACTGCTGCAAAGACCCTTTTCCCCTTTTCCAAAACTAACCTTCATTTGCTCCCCTTTTTCTCCATAAAATTCCTCTATTTTTCATGATTTCCCTTCTCCCATTCGTGAAAATCCTCTTTACATAGTTTAAAACTCATTTTTAAACTATACCGAAACCCCCAAATCCATTGAAAAACTTGAAAATTTCGTGAAAAATACATATTTTTGTATAAAGGCTTAAGTCCCCTTGGGCTAAGTCCTGACCACTTCCCCACACGTGCCTGTGCCCTAAGAACCAAGCGCTAACCCTTTTCAGCGCTTATCGCATCGCAAAATTCCAATGGGTTGATTGAAAATCCCGAGCCCAAGGCTCCGATTGAGATTGGCCCTTTGTTATGAAAAGCCCTGGGCCCATCATATTCCATACATCCGAAGGCCCCGCAGTTGGGCGCCAAACCATACCATAAAATATATATCCCGCCCTGAAAGTATTAAAAACTTTGAATTATTTTTGGTTTTTCATATATCATAAGGGTTTTCCGCTGGTTCGCTTTAAAAGAAATCCCCGCCATTGATCGTAAGCCGATCAAATGGCCAGCGCTCAATCGCATCAGATTTTTTCATCGCATGCCTTTGTTTGCTCCCTCCGATCAACTAACCCTCCGATTCATTCTCCACCGTTGATCTAATCCTTAGATCGACGGTCTGCGCAAACTCGCATCGCAACATTTCATCGGGCACGTTTATTTACCACCCCCGATTGCCGATCCCTGGTTGATTGTCTGCCGTTGATCTCCTCCTTGCCTTCCATGATCCAACGGTCCTCGTTCCCTCCGATCACAAGTCTTACCTCCGCTTCGAAACCCTATGATTCAATCTCTGATGTCGATCTGATCTGCAGATAGACGGCCAGCGCTACATCGCATCGCAAATTTACATCGGTGCCATTCGAGTGTTGCCCCCGATTGAGATCCTTCGATTCGATCTGGATCGTCTACGTGTCCAGATCGGACGGTCCCAGATCATTCCTGTGTTATTTTATCGCCCTCCGCCTTTCGCCAAAATGTTTTCGAATCAATTGCCACCATTAATCATTTCTCGATCAACGGTTCCATTTTATTCTTCCCTTGCTCTCCTGTTTAACCTTTTCTACGCAGATCTCCACCATTGGATGCTGCCATCCAACGGCTACGCTCTTCCCTCCACCTTCTACAGCAGTAAAACCCAAAAACGCAGGATTTCTTAAATATTGTTTGTATTTTGCAGGTTTCCAATGTTTTCTCATTATAAACAAAGAAATTGAAAGCCGAGGGTGACGATCCTTTGAACTTTCGTTTATCAAAGAGAACCATTCACGGGGCTCTACTCCATGTCTCGTCATCGCTTCATGAGGCAGTGGTGTCATACGAGCCCTGCGTGGTCCTGCACATCGACAAGACACTATGTTATTAAATCATGATTAAAAGAGTATCAGTGTTGAAGACAGAATAAAACAGAACAGAAGATTGAAGATCAATTTGCGGGGATTACGGCTAAGATGGATTATCAAAAGCCTAATCCCCCAAATTAAAACATAGTCAAAGGAAAATCATAAGTGTTTAACAGACAGAAAGGCCTCCACCGCCATATTTGAGGTGAATTGATTCCTCAGCTACCATAAGTGCCACCTGTGCCTCAAAGCATTCAAAACAGAGGCCGAAGTTATTGATCAAATGAAGATATTCGCCTCAGCGCAGCCAGAGAGTTACTTCTGCAAGGAACTTAATGCAAAAAATATCGGCAGAGTTACTCCAATATAACATAGAGCCTCAAAGTCAACAAAAGCTCCCACCGAGCTTAATTCATAAATGTAAATCAATTAATGCAGTAACACACCTGTAAAATTCTTCATCGAGCCCCCCAAAAGGCCGAGAAGCCATTAAGTCTGTATTAATTATCTTAGGAGATCTTTTATCAGATCTCACCTCCTCATTCTTCTATAAATACCTCTGTAGAAGATGAGCAATTGTTGGTTGATTAGGTTGCTGAACATTGTAATGTAATTGAGCTTGAGACTTCTATCTGTAAATAGTGTTCATTGGCCCTTGAAGCTCTGTTTGTGTTAGATTAGTTAGGCTGGATAGTGAAGATGATTGCCGAACTGAAACATTGGACCTAAGTACTGTAACTGGTTTGACATCAATAACAAGTTGTTTCTTGGGATCCTAGTCTATATCACTGGTGAATTGCCCCTTTCTTTGTTATTGTTTTCCTTCTATGTATGTCATATTGTTCACTATTCTCTGATAAAGAACAACATTATAGAGTTAGGACCTATTGTATATCAGTAACCTTCTCTGACTGAAAAGCTTTATCTCAATGTTTTCCTCCAATTTGTTTATTTAAGAATGATTTAATACAGTTTAAGCAGTTAGGAATGCTGGAGTCCCCTCGTCCTACTGTTTGCTTTAAACATTGTTCTTGAAATATATTTTCCTTATTTGCTTATTAAAGTTAGACTAGAAAAGTGATGGTTTGCCTTGTTTCTAGCTTCTATTCTCCAAAGGCAGATTCTGAAAGTTTCCCTTGGTGTTGACTAAAAACAGACTAGATTTAAAAGTACTTTATCTGATCTTAAGTTACACTTTGTCTTCTCTTATATGTTTTCATACTTTCTGAAGGTAATTGTGTGGATTACTGGATTGTTTGTCAATTAAGCTGCTTTAATACAAACTTGCCCAAGAAGTCAATGGTTAGCCCTGTCCTTGGTTGGTTTTAAACAGTTACTTAAGAGGCTTTTCTTGTTTGGACTGACTATAAATCCTTTGTGAAATTATTATCAGTTTCCACCCCTCCAACACTTTATTGTTTCCATTCCATCACTCTAATCTCAATAATCTTGTGATATAGATGACTTGTCCCTTGGATCACTCTTGATGTTGTTGCTCAATTAAAGCCCTGTTACGACTCCATAGCCCAATGGACTAAAAACCAGTGTTATATCTATCTTTTTAGCCTAGCTGTTCTATTCACTTGCAACTTCTCACCTTTGAAACTCTTTACACTTAGGACTTTCCACCTCAAACAGTATTCATGCTCAACCATCCAAAAACAAAACAAACCCTTCGCCTTCATAACTAGCCTAATATTATTATCCAAAACTCCAAAGACAAATCCATCTTTGCACTTATTGGAGAGATCCCTCTCCGAATTTAGGAGGGCTAGATCCTATAATCCCAAAGTGGTTGAAACGATGTTGTTTCTGTGATCGTACTTTGCCAATCTTGCTGATTACATATTCCTAACAGGACCGAGTTTGGAAAATTTGGGTATGAAACCCTCTAAGAGAAGTTTGAGGCATCAAATGGTAATTTTGGAGTTAAAAGTTTGTTGCTTAAGTGTGACATATTTTAGTGTTATTCTACACATAGAGACCCTTTCAACGAATCAAGAATTTCCTTAACCAAAGTTCATATGCAAAAATTATGCTACTCAAAAGTTGACATTCTTGTTTTGACCACCATAATTCGAGACAACGCCATGTTTTTTTTCTTTGTAAGTAAAATATATTTGTATTACATAAGTGACTATACATAAATTATGAAATTATAAGATTTATAGGTCAACATAAACCTACCATGGACATGGGCCAGAAGCTAAGAGAGAATATAACTTAGGCAAGCATGAGGAGGTCTTTGTTCACAGAGGAGAAACCATAAAAAATCCTGACAGGTACATAACAAAAAAATAATCTGAACCATTAAGATATCTGATAAAAAATAGATATTAAAGTCATAGAAGACGATACCTTTGGGAACGAGCAATGCCCATCTAACACTCTAGAGGGTCTTTCTAGACCACAAGGCATGGCTTATAGTAATCCATGTCATTTGGCAAAGGGAGCCTCGTGGAAGCTGGTTGGTTGGAGGAGGATAGAAAATAAGTCTGTCACTGGAAAGAGTACCACCTTGAATGCTGACCTACCTACCTTTGCTATAGGACGGGCTTGAGTCAGCTGAAGTAGGCTTTGAATCGTCTCGAGACTGTCGTCGCTTAGGCGAAGGGATGTGAGCCTGTCGTGGCGAGATTTAGTGTGCACTGGAAAGAGCGAGGGGGAGTTGTCCATAATGTCAGTAGAGGGAGACACAAAGCCCTAAAGTTGCATGCCCAGAAGGCTGAAAATGCGACGATAGGATACTTTTATGTGCTGTAGATGGAATTCTATGTTGATGACATTGCCTTCCAAAAAAACATTGACATCTTCCTGATCCCTGTAATGCCAACCAATGAGATTACACATATCCCAAAGGTGGTTGCTTGCAATCTTGAGCTCTTAAGCTTCCACATCGGTCATCATTCTGCTATAGAAATGAGGGATGTTGCAATCGAAATGATCATCCCCTTTCCCATGCCAAGGAGGGAGGAGAGGTATACCTCTTCGTCGACCACCTTTGTGTGATCGACCTCATTCCAAAACCATGTCTGCAGTGAAAGCAGTTGCAATTCCTTGGATCCGAACATCGTCTCCACCTTCAAGTAGTTGAGGAAATGGGTTGCCATTTCCATATGAACCAATCCTTTTAACATTGTATTTGTCTTGCCAAAAAACAGGGTGACTTAACATATTCTTAATGCACTTTAAATGTAGCAGGAGGGTGGGCTTGCCACATTAGAGAAATTTTGAGGTCTAAAATGGGCCTCCTAAGAAAAATGTACAAGAAAAATAAAATTTATAAGAACCAATAGGATTCAAGATGATGATGTCAACCATGGGGAATGATTCACCATTTTTGGAGTAAAAAGGTAAAAATATTTAAAAATAATAAAATAATAAAACTATTTTATTAACTCGTATTTTCAACTTATCTCCCTAAGTTTTTACTCAAATTTCGAGCAGGAGTACTCGTTGGATACAAATTTAATTCCTCATCCAAGGAGTACCCATGTTGCATACTTTCGATGGACCCTGCTACACAAAAAATGAGAAACATGTTGCATACTTTCGATGGACCCTGCTACACAAAAAATGAGAAATACATCATGTATTTCTCATTTTTTGTGTAGCAGGGTCCATCGAAAGTATGCAACATGGGTACTCCTTGGACGAGGAATCAAATTATGTATCCAACGAGTATTCTTGCTCGGAATTTGAGTAAACCCATATGGGTTTTCTATTTACTCTGAGATCGGGGGGAGAGGATGGAATGTTAGCACCCATTATTCATGGGAAATGGGCTAGCCACGTAATCACGATGAAGAATACATATTGTAACACTATTTAAGAGTTGACTCAGAGTCAAACTTAATGACTGGCAAACTATCAAGTTTTGTTATAACTGGGCCACTAGGAGGAAAAGGGGTTCCACTCCGATGAGAGTGCATTTTGTTCCATATATGAGTAGAGTAGATGAGAGTGGATATGGATAGAGAAATAGAGAGGATTCATGCATTGTAGTAGCCCATGGGCCACATGCCTCACTTTGTTATACTTGCATCTTGTTTCCATTCAAAGAAAGAGAGTAGAGAAACATCACCTTCTAGTTGGTTTTGATCTCAAAAGGGTTTCCCAGGGCATATCTCGTGTTCTTATCATTTGTGAGTGATTCTATTTTTGTTTGTTCTCTATTTTCCACAATTTACATATTTCATGCATGATATTGTAGCTTAAAAAATCTGAAAGTCTTAAGAAAAAAAAATCACATAGTATAGATTTATGAGTTTTAAGTATAATTTTATTACATATATTGTGATGAACTATTCAATGTAATATCCATAGCATTTTACAGATCACAATGGCATGAAACTTGGGGTTTCTTGAGGAGGATGAAGGCATCAGTTCATGTAGAGTTTAGAGACTTGGTGTCAGGTTTTGGTTAATGAATTAATGGATTGAGTTGTTCGTTGGAGAGTTGTCGATGAAGATAATGAAATTGAAGTGAGGGAGGATGTAAGACCCTAAAAGGTGCGATAGGGGCATGTGATATCCAAGCTAGAAATCAAGTTGGACGGTTGCATGGACACATCATAAGACACATTTATATAGCTGGGAGAGTTGATTGCTTGAGTCTGAAGCAAGATGTATGAGGGTAGCATGCCATATCGACATGCCATTGCAAAATGAGTAGTCACACGACATTGGCACATCCATGGTTTGATGGGCGAGTTGAGTCGTAGGGTAAGTGGGTGATATTACAAGTTTTAGTTGGTTGGGATAGTGAGAGTGCATGTTTGATCAGTTGAACCAAGTTGGCATGGGTCAACACAACATGTGCATATGTGAAGGAACCAAAATTTGGGGTTTTATCCATGCGGAAACGGGCAAGGAGAGGTCAACTCAGGAAAGGAATCAAAGTGGCACAAGGTGAGGAGGGGTCAAATCAGGTGCAAATATGAAGGGATGCAAGTATGTGAAGATTCTACTGGAGCAATATGAAATGTCGCGATGATTCACACGTTATGATGGAACAATATATATAGATTTGGTTGGAGAACAATCAATCACACAATATTTTCAAGTGGGAGAAACACGTTTCATCTAGCCATAGGTGCACACCGTAGAGGACAAGGGTGGCACGAATGAAGGGCATGTTGCATGAAGTGATGGGTTGCGCATTATCATGGAGGTAGGTGTTTAGGCTAAGGTTTTCTTGGGGATAGTTGGCATAACCATGAGTGCCATGTGGACTGTGTGATAGCCTGTAGGACATGACAATGTGGTGTAACCATTCAAACAAACTGTTGAGCAAAACGAGAGTTTGGTTCGATGAGTGTTGCAATGGAGAGTTGTGACAAGTGTTGTGATGAAGGATTTGATCAAGAGTTGCGACAAGGTTGGAAATGAAGGTTGGACAGAGAATTACAATACGAGTTGCAATCAGAAATTCTATTTGGGGGATCAAGAGTTGTATAGGACAGTTTGGGCCGCAACTTACAAAGGCTAAGTGGGTCGAGTTATTGTAATGACATATTTGCCACAATTATATATAAAAACATTTCGGGTGTTAGGCTTGTTTTGGGCTGCCCTTTCTATATAATTGGTGTCTCTTGCATTATTGTGTATATTTGCAACCAAAGAAAAACTAGTTAAGTATAACATTCTACTCATGACTAGTCTGAGTTTAAGACAAATGATTTGGTATCATTGCTAGATTGAAATAGTTTTGTTGCCACATGTTGTAGGACTTGTTGTGATATGGGTGAAACCTGCAAAGGCGTGACAATGAGATATTATTTAGGGGTTAAGGCTATTCAACAACAAGACTTGAACCCATTACAACAATATACTTGATATGATATGGACATATTACTTGCGAGAATTGAACTCAATAAACTCTATCAAATAATATTTTTCAAAAATTATAATTAGCACAACCATATAGATTAAATGGTTGTAAATGTTCATAAGCACCAATCCATAATAAACAATAGCATCAAAACACTTAATTATGAAACATTTCACATTTCTATAATTAAAAAAATCATAAAAATTAATAAAATAATAAATTTATTTTAAATTAGTATTATTATGATTAATTATAAAAGAATATATATATATATATATATATATATATTTCAAAAAACATGGAACAAGATGATTAACCATATATATTTACTTCACTTTCTTTATCAGTAAATAGTCTTTGTTATAATACCATCAGGCAATATTATGGCTTATCAATACCATATGTCCAAAAACTTATAACTCACTTCAAATAACAATTATTCACATAACATTTTTTAATTAATCACTTTGATTTTTTTTTTTAAAACAAAAAAAAAAAAAAAATTATTTTAGAAATAAATCTCAATTTTGATTTGTGTATACTACTATAAATCTCTAAAATATTCTAGATTTTAAAACTCTATCATTTTAATAATTAAATTAAAATTTTAGAAATCTCATTTTAAAATGTCTAATTTTTATTTAAATATAATTAATAGTATTTATCTAAATCATAATTTTAAATTTTAAATGAAAAAAATAATAATCATTCATTCATCCTTCTTTAAACGATTAAAAAATCTATCATATTTATTAAACCCATCGTATCCTTCAATCTATCCATCAAACTTTAATTTTAAATTTTAAATGAAGAAGATAATAATTATGCAAATCATAATTTTAAATGGAGAAGATAATAACTATGGTTTAAAAACCTATCATATTTATGAAACCCATCCAATCTTTCCATTTATAAGATTAACTCAATTAATTTTATCAATTAATATTTGTTAATTTTGTTTTATTGGGCTGAAGGCGTTTTTTTAAGGGAGCGGTACTCCCCTCCGATCAAACTGAAAAGTAAGAATAGTCATGACTCATGGATTTATTGAGCGAATTTTAATATTTATGTTCTTCAAAATGAATCACATTGTTTTATTTTTCATATAATGGTTATATATATCTGTCTACATTTTCAAAATATTGTTAATAATATTATAAAATATGTAAGCAAATATTTATTGGATAATATATATATTTTGTAATATTTTTTATTTTCATTTTATTCTTGGTCTTCCTTACTGTTCCCAATGTTATTTTGGGTATCAATCAAGTTTTCCTAATTTAGATAATCAATTTTAGACAGGGAAAAGGTCCACTGGACATGGACACTAAACCATACAATATGTATTCATAATTTTATTTATCCTAGGAGTTATCTAAGGAGGTGGAGGAATAGTCTGGAGGGTCAAAATTGGTTGGAATCTGAGCAATTTTTTTAAGAAATCGTGCAGTAGCAGTGTTTGAATCATGTTTTTGATGGTGAAAATGGGTTCAACACCATCAAAAACCTTTAGGGAACCCAAAATATTGAAGTTTGATAGCTATGACCTAGATTTACAAAAATCCTTCATATTTTCTTAAAATCTTAACGGAATTTCCATAATAGAAAAAGGTCCTTAAGTCCTTGTGTTGGACTATATTAATTTAAAATCTCTTCATAACTTCTTTTACAACACGCTACTCAGAATGCATTCATTTTCTGATACGAGATGGGAGGAGAAATTGTTCGTGGGATTAAGAGCTTCCAATGAGGCAGTTGAGCCTCCGCACTGTCAAATGTGCAAATGTGCATCCAACATTTTTCAATTTTCCTGCCACCGGTAGTGGAATTTGACTTACTAGCCTGTCATGTTAAAAATCTCACTATAGTGAATAGAACACCAGACCGCCATTGAAATAAATTACTACAACAAAGTCAGATAATCGTACCTATTCGCATGGGTTGAGCTCCAGCTCGACCAAAAACAAAAATAGACTGAGAACATGTCATGTTCCATTTGTTTAATAGCCATGCCAAAATCATTAACTCTTAGTCTATAAAACATGTCAATTCATGGTAGTCCCTTCAGGTTTATAATGGAAACTTCAAATCCACGGTTTAAACTTTAAAACCACATCAAAATTCCTGAACTTGGCGAGAGTTAAATCTAATGGCGGTTTTTTTGGGGTGATTAAAATTTATATTAACAAGTCATCAGTCACCGTGTCTAAATAAATACATGTTTTATACAAACAACTATGAATGCGGTCATATCAAGTTCAGGTACTACTACTTTTCCTCCAACAAAAAATATTGGTGTGCTTTGTCAATAAATATTTAAGTTGCTTCACAGGCTAGATGCATCCTAGATTCTTTTAAATATTATCTATAGAACCTGGGTAATTTAAATTTACATGGCACTACTGATTCCACTTATGCCTGCATTTAATGGTGTTAGTTATCAGTGTTTTTCACTATTTGTAGATGACTAAAGATTGGTTCTAAGATTTCTGAAAACAACATTCCTTGAAATATTGTGAGTTTCAAAAATCTCACTGCCTTCATTATCCTTATGGAAAATTTTTCACTATTTCATTAGCTTGTCATTCCATGGTCGCCCTGTCACTCCTACAAACTCCTTATGGGCTTTTACCTATCATTTTCAACCTCCTTCCCTGCCTATAACTTCATTGGCCTATTTTTCCCCTGCCCATAAATTCCACTTTCCCTCTAGGGTTTCTTATAAGCCTATTCATTCCCATGTTCCCCAAGGTCCTCAAACATTGATGGTCTCAAAATTGTCTCTGTAGGCTCTTTAGATAAATCAAGTACATTAGATTTTGGATCTTCAATACAACACTTTTACAAATACTCTGTTTTTCACTAGAGGTCCCCAAGCCAAGTTTTAGCCAAAATTAGGTCCAAGAACCATCCCAGTAGGTAAATTAGGGTTTCATATGTTCCAAGGTCATCATTGTTGTTTCAGACACTGTTTTTCTTTGTTAGAATCTGGTTCAAATGTGTTGGAATGTTGAGACATGGTTATTCAAGAAAAACCTAAAAGTTTCCAAAGAAAACTACCTTATCAATTCAAGGTCTACAAGAGGTAAATGCAAAGAGTTTAGCACATTTGCAGGAGCGTTGAAGGATTTGTCAGGAGAAGGTGTTGATGAGGTAGGTGGTCTGCTCCTAAATGAAGACGACTTGCAGCAAGGAAGAGAGGCAACACTTGTTCTGGTAGATAATTAGGGTTTTTGAGCTTGATGGTCCAAGTAGAGTGCCAGACACTGATCAATTGAAAAAAGGGAATGACAAGAAGGTACACACGGCCAAAACTTGAATGAAGTCTAACAGAAAAGGTTGATCAGATATAGGGAAAAAGGTGAGGTGAACTGGACATAAATGAATGAACTTGAAAGGGCTATAGAGAACTTAGAAAAAAACATTGATGATTGTCTTAAAGCACTCCAGATGCCTAGGGTTTTGGAAAAGTGACCAGAGAAGGTGAAATGATGATGTTAAACCCCATGGTGAAAGCAAAGGAAGGATTCTGAAGATGTCATTGTGTGTAATCCAAATCCTAAATTTTCCAAGCTGAACTTGTCATGCCTCAGGGAGCAAAATGCAGGGCCAAACTCATCCTTTTAGTCACCTACATGCAAATAGTGTAAAATTGTTAGTAAGAAAAGGTGAAAAGTTGAGTTAACTTAATTATGGAAACACTAGAGGATTTTTAAGCTTCTGTTGTGTGTAAAAATCACAAAATCATCAGAATAAACATGTCAAGTCTCAAAGGAGTAAAAACAGAGGATCAACTTCATCTTTTCAGTCATCGGCAAGCAAAAAAGTCAGAGAACATTAGTGAGAAAGTGAAAAGGTCTTAAAACTTTAGAAAGTGGGTTTCAAGGATTAAATCAAAGTTTCATGAGCCTACAAAAGCTCATATTGCATTTCAAAAGCCTCATTGTTGCTTTTCACAAGATCAAGGACGCTCAGGAGAAGAAAATTTGTGAGTTTCAAGTTAAATTTGGACGAAATTTTGTGGCGCTGTGCGCCTGGCCTTTTTCTCCCATACAATTTACACGGGCGCTGCGCGCCTAGGAGGCGGCGTTGTGCGCCTGGTAGAGCGTTGCACTCTTGCCTGACACCCACTGCAAATTTTCTCTTGGCGTTGCGAACTTAGGACTGAGCGCTGCGTGCCTGGGATTGAGCGCTGTGCTCTCAGACTAAGCACTGCGCGCTTGGATAAGAAGGGTTCCTAAACCCTATCAACACTCAAATCACCTAAAGATAGCTCCAAGTCATTGCCAAGGGTTCTCAAGCATGTATAAGGGGTAAGTACAAGTCATCAACTCATCTCCATGTATTTTTGTCATCATTTAATTAAAGAAGTGAAGCCCTAAGGAGAAACCCTAAATTTCATGCTTAAAATCATTGTTTAAGCCTCATTCATATGTCTATAAAGAGTATAAGTCAAGACAGGGGTGAATTAGGGTGATGTGAAGGTTGTCATTCATCTAATTTCCCCCCAAGTCCTTTTCCTTCATAATATTCTGTCTCTCCACTTGCAAAGGCTGACATTTCATTGCCCTCATCCATCTCAAATTGACATCATCCCAAGAGTGTTTCAAAACAGAGTTTGAACATGTCAGCAGAGGGTTATCATTGAGTTGTTAGCCTCTCACCATCTCATACACTTTTATCCTCATTCACTCATCTCACTCACTTGCAAAGCTACCTTTTTCATCACCATCTCTTCATTCCATTCCCATTTACAGTCCTAGGGTTTTCTCAAGGAGGGTTTTACAGTGTCAGAAGACAGTGGTAGTGGAGGAGAGGCTCAAATGCCAAGGAGGCATGAGCACAAAGGTGGAAAGATAAATAGCTTTAAACCCCCTAACACAAGGGAGCTAATGGCATCTCCCCTTACTGTTTCATGTTTCAAGCATGTAGGATGCTTTGATTTTTGTTAGAAGGTACAACAGGTACAAAACCACCCTGAGCTAACTAGAACTTTTATCCTTAACTTGCATGAAAAACCAGTTACCCTTGCAGGGGTCACTTTTGAGTTATCTACTGATGTTATTGCCAATTCCACTGGGATACCAAGTGTGGGTGAAAAATGGTTCAAGCAAGCCAATCTAGACATGAGCTACTATGAACCCTACCTAAAGCCTAGATACAAAGACCACAATAAATCCATATTTCCTTTCTCACACTTGCTTGATAGATATGCACCTATGATGAGAATCATTATGAGGTATTTTACATGTGAGGGAAGGTTCTCCCGGCTTTACTCCTACCACATCAGGTTGCTTATGCACTTTACTAGGGTGAGGATGCTACACATACCCTATTACCTCTACAGAAGCATTGACAAAATGTCCTATATTGTACAAAAGAGAGACTATCCTCAGCATATGCAAAGCCTCTTTCATCACTCTCTTATCAAAATGGTTTGTATGCATCAATTGCAGCAAAAGGGCATTCCATGGGAGACCTTCATTGCCAATGAGGTGTTCACCAATCCACAAGGCCAATAGCAGCAAGATGTCCCTTCATCTTCTCATCCTCCCATTCCTCCATCCACTCACATTCCCTCACCTCATGATGACTCTTCCACCTCACCATCCCCTCACATTCCTTCAAATCATGATGATCCTCCTCCTTCATCACTTATTCACAATCCCTCACCATCATCTCATGGTGCCAGTGCATCAAACAATGAGGCAATGGCAGTAAGGGAAAGAGCAATGAGGAAGAAATAAAAGATGAAGAAAGCAGTGAGGAAAATGGCAATGGAGGGAAGTGAGGCACATATCAGTGAAGATGATGGCAATGGGGCAGAAAATAGTGAGGATGATGGCAGTGGGTCAAAGAGCCAGGAAAGCAGTGATGGTACTAATGATAATGACAGTGATGATGGCAGAAATGATGGCAGTAAAACAAGTGGCATAGAAATGATGAAAATTGAACCTTTTCCTTTGACCTACCAGAGGGTAAATAGGCATGTGTTTGTTGCCCTTAATAGGCAAGGGGCCATGCCTTCTACATCAACCAAGCAGCTTGACAGGAAAAGGTCATTGATGAAGAAGAAGAAGACAAGCATGAGACTGAACAAGAATTTCAACTTCTTCACATTGACAGTGATGATGAAAATGAGGAGAGGATCAAAAGCATGCTACTCAAAAGCAAAGATTCCTAGATTAAGGATCTGCAAACCAATCTAGGTAGGGCTAAGAATGTGATTCACTATTTTGAGGTTGAAAACAAGCAGCTGGAGGCAAAGAAGGCTATCTACGAGATCAGAGCTATCAGAGCTTAGAAAGAGGTTGCAAAGACAAATTCAAAGCTAGATGAGGTCTTGGGCACTCATGATGACACTGAAGAAGAGTAAGAACAACTTTCTAGGAGGAGGCCAAGGAAAATTGCCTTGAAGAAAGATTTAACCAAGGAGAAGGAGCAAGAGATAGCATTGGCAGAGCAGCTCACTCCAAATGAGTTGCTTGCCATGGAAATAGAATATGATCAGGAACCTTGGCTTGAGAGGGAAAATATACACTTAAAGGGTCAGTTGGAGAAGACCAAGAAAGACCTTGACCTCCAAAAGAAGATGGCAAGGCATTATGCCTTAAGAAACAAGATTGCAAGGGCCAAGCTCAAAAGAGCCCTTGCAAATATTCAAGCCCTAAAGGAGGCAAAGAACAAAAAAAACTTTGACATCCTTGTTGATGCATCCCTACAAGCATCCCAGACATGATCAGCAAGGCAAATCTCGATTTTGAAAACTTTTTGCAAATTTTTGAGTTTTTGGAAATTTTGACTGTTTTGAAGGGCCAAGCGCACAACGCCACTAGCACTACGCTCTTTTTTGGGGCACCCATTGGAGGAAAACTTTGCATTTTTGTATTCGTTAGGCTAAGGACATCACCCACACAAAATTTCGGCTCATTTTGAGCAAAAATGGTCCTCCAAAAGTGCCAAAAACATCCAAAAAATCAACTTTCTTCCCTATTTTGAGAGTTGGCGCTGCGCCTTGAGCAGTCTTGGGAGAAGTGTTTTTTCACTAGGCAAATGGACACCAATCAGAAACATAAAGGCATTTTTGGAAAGTAGACAGAACAAGCTTTCCAATGAGCTATCATGGAGCTCATTTGGAAACCGAGAAGGCCTCCAAAACTCAGCTGCAAAAAGACCTGTTTTTCCTGTTTTGGCACTGCGCCCTTGCCAGAAAGTCAACAAAAGACACTTGGAGTTAATGAAAAATATATTTTGATTGTTTTTGAGGAAAATCACTCTAGATTTAGTTGAGGAGTTATGTTAGCATTTATTTTTACATTTATTAAGTTAGATATTTGTGCGTTGGGCCTTGCATGGTCTCATAAGACAAATTGGCATTTATGATGTAGTTAATGACATTTTGAAGCCCTAGCTAGGGTTTTGGTCCTCCTTTGCAAGTTAAATACTGCATGGAAGCCTCATTGTAGTTGTTGGCTGATTGT
This sequence comes from Pinus albicaulis, assembly GCA_034641835.2. NCBI lineage: Eukaryota > Viridiplantae > Streptophyta > Pinopsida > Pinales > Pinaceae > Pinus > Pinus albicaulis. Next base: position 1,100,387,893 of record CM076570.1, on the reverse strand, counting down.
TAAACTCAATATCAAAGATTGGGAGTTGAGTAGAAATTGGCTTTGGAGTGTTATGAATGCTTTGATTTGGATGAAAATGGAGCAAGCACACTTGCAGGATTCATGAGCATGGCTAATGGTGATGTATTTCTAAATTAGTGTTTGTCTTATTATGTTTTCATTTTGTTTCATCTTTCTCATGCAGTAGGACAGAAATTTTAGGTTAAGAAATGTTGTTTAGAGGCACCTTAGCTCTGTCTGCTTTCTATTACTTGTATGTTTTCCTCTGCTAGGTCATATTAGAGAATTCTTAGTTGCTGGAATTTATAAAATTTATCGTAAATGTCGTGTTTAAGTTCTTATTTGTCTTAATGGTTTAATATCTCACGGATTTACATGCATGTTGCATGCACTTAACCTTGTCAATGAAGCAAACTCATGCACTTAAACAACTAAACCAAAATCTTCATATCCAAAAGAGATAGTTAATCTTAACCAGAATGAAATAAATAATATTTGTAACTTAACTATACTAATTTTCATAATTTTCATCTCCATTTTTAGTGGAGTAAAGGATCATATTCTGGGAAACATTATAATAATAATCCTGTAATTAAATGATGCTATTTTTATAGTTTGCATGTAAGCAGTACTGACACAATAATCTCATCTATGACTATTAATGAAGAAAACATCATTACTTATTATTTTAAACACAAAAGTACCATAATCTGAATTTTCATAGACTACTGATATATTATTTTCTAAGTTAGAGTCCTAAATGTTTGTGATAATGTATTTTTAGTCACTATATGAATACCTACATCGATAGTTTCTTGCATGGTATACCTCTTGGATGAGGGTTATTGACCTATCACATCTCATTATAAGAGAGTGAAACAAAATCGATCATCTAAAGTTTGCACAGATACTCTCGAAAAACTTGTATCAAGATTAGAATGTTTTTTTTTTTGTAAGTTTAGTAGATCCTCCCTATTTTCCATTAAATCAAAAAAGAGAAAATCAGGTTACAATCGATATATATGTTGGATGGCCTCAACCTTCCTGTAGAAAACCAGGTCCGTTGGCCACCTCAAAGAGTTATAGGCCAACCAAAATTGATAAAGTTTGAACTTGATATTGTCTGCCTTAACAAATTTGTTGTCTATTACATTCAAAGAATTAATCAGAAAGTAAATGCTACCCATAATATACATGTCAAAAAGACAAAAAAGAAAAGGATTCCATAAGACTCAATCATCAGATGATTTGATAGGCGTCGGGTCCTTAACACTAGATCCGAGCATATCAACTTGGTTCATAATTTGTAGTTGACGCCGATTAGGGGAATTTTGAGGTCTAAAATGGGCCTCCTAAGGAAATTATAAAATAATAGTGGAAATAATAAAATAAGATTACATCATCAAATTTTAGGGGGAAAAAATAAAAAACCACTTTTCAACTTATCTCCCAAAGTTTTTACTCAAATTTTGAGCAGGAGTACTCGCTGGATGCAAAATTTAATTGCTCATCCAAGGAGTACCCATGTTGCATACTTTCGATGCATCCTACTACACAAAAATGAGAAGTACATGAAAAACATGATTGCAATCACATTTTTTCATGTATTTCTCATTTTTCATGTAGCAGGGTCCATTGAAAGTATGCAACATGGGTACTCCGTGGATGAGGAATTAAATTTTGCATCCAACAAGTACTCCCTCTCGAAATTTGAGTAAAAACTTTGGGAGATAAGTTGAAAATACGAGTTGAAAAAGTAGTTTTATTATTTTATTAATTTTTAATCATTTTACCCTTTTAATTAAAAAATTTTGGATCATCCCCCATGGTTGACATCATCATCTTGAATCCTATTGGTTCTTATAAATTTTATTTTGGTTGTACATTTTGTTGAGAATGCAGCAAGATGATGGAGCTTAGTGAAATGAAGTCGCCTTCACTAAGTGGGCCCGCAGGCAAATTCTGGCGCAAAGTCTATTTTTAGACTATGTCTATTTTTAGACATACGGAGAATAATTTGAGAATTCTACTTGGAGATTCTTGGAGTATGCGACATGTCGGTAAAAATAGATGAGACCCTAATTTTTAGGACCCAGGCTATTTTTAGACTGATCTTCTAAAAATATGGAAGTCAAATATTATTTACCCTTAATAATATTTTGACTATAAACAACAGTTTACTCTCTTGGCGCACTTCAGTTTGAGTCATGGAGGTGACTCATGCAACTGACACAAGGAATCACGTGGTTCCTAGGGTTTGATGGCGTCTTGCATGGTTGGCTTCAGTTAGACTTCAGTGGCAGGAGTTTTGGAGGAGTTAACGGGACAGATAGTGGAGTTGTGTTCTGTTTGTTTTAGTTGAACTAGTTGAGATTAGTTAACTAGCTAATCAACTAGATATGAGTGGAGTGAATTAAATATTATTTAATTCATTAAATATTAACTCATTAGTCAACTCAAGAACACTTCAGTTCACTACGGTGCATGATCAGTTCAGTGGAGACCAGTGAAAGAGATAGATGAAAGGGTAGAGTTAGCTATCAGTTGTAACTATACTGTTGCTATTTGCAACACATAGATAGGTGGAGTAAGCTATGAGTATTGCAAAGTTTAGGTTGGTGGTTTATCTATATAAAGAGGCCATCCCATAGCTTTGAAATACGCAATCAAGGTTGGCTATCAAGTGGCTAAGGATTGGAGCAAGTGATTTGCTAGATCTAGCTTGATAGTGTGTAGCATGGGAGGTAGTGCATGAGAGCTTGTGAAGAGTTTTGTACTATGATTGTTACATGATTTCTCCATTATAATATACACAATAGCTGCGGGGTTTTCAGCTATAGGCTTTCCCCATACATACTGAGTTAATGTGTGATTGATTTGATGTGCGATTGCTTCTATATTATTTCCGCATGTGACAATTAATTGTGGAAGAAGGTTATGTGTTATACATGCAATTCGAAATTGATGTATGATCGGGTTAATCTTCATTGAATAAGTGATTTATTCAGCTAATTTCTACATGGTATCGGAGCGAAGTTAATTGTCGAAGTCTATTACGGTGATTGCAAACTTATTTCCTCGGGCAGAGTCTGCATGCGGGCTAGGTAGCCTCCGGAATATTCATCCATCTTTGTAAGGTGAAAGATCTGGTGAATGCCCTTTGCAGTCAATCTCTGATTTGGAAATAGTTTGTTTTCAAGTGTAGATCGGAAGCGATAGAGCTTGGAGTTTGGAATTCGAATTTTGCAGAAGGTTGTTCTTCTTGGTGCCGGTGTTGAAAGATGTCTTCTTTCAATGGTTTGCGACTCGAATATGCTCTTGAAGGCAATTCGAACTATGTTGCATGGAAGGATCGAATGGAAGCAGTGTTAGAAGATAATGGTCTGAAGGAGTTCGTGGATGCGGATGTCCCAAAGCCCACTGATGCGGCTTTGGTCGATGCATGGCAAAAGAAGATCGCGAAATGTCGAAGGATCCTGTTGGAGGGCGTCAAGGATCATATTGTATCCAGCCTGCATGGAAAGGCTACTCCATATTTAATGTGGAAAGCTTTGACGGATCTATTCCAGAGTAAGAGCAACCAAAGGAAGCTGGCGCTCAAAGATAAGCTCGGGAACATCAAGATGGAGAAGGGCGACAGTATCGCCAAATACCTCACGAAGTTCACTCAGTGCAGAGATGAGCTGGGAAGTGTGGGGGTGGCTGTCAAAGTTTCACTGATCGCATGCTTGGTTTCAAGTGTGTTGGGATCGGTGTGGTTCTTGGAAAGCGGTGCGTCATTTCATATGACGGGAGATCGGGAGTTGTTCTCAGATCTGGAGGACAAAGATTTGGGTGTGCACATCGAGATGGGCGATGATGGTAGATACAGTGCGACTGGTATCGGTACCATATCCTTTCAGAGGGAGTCTGGTAAACCCTTTGTATTTAAGGATGTCATGCATGTACCTGGATTGAAGAAGAACTTGATCTCTGTGGCGATGTTGGAGGATAAGGGGTATGATGTGGTCTTCAGCGAAGGAAAAGCCTTCCTGCGCAGTAAGACTACTGGAGAGACCCGGAAGATGAGGTTCGGACTTCAGAACCTTTATCGATTGCGGGTAGTAGATGACAACGACTATGGCATGCAAGGCTGGAGATGTGGTGAGCCGGGATGATGAGGGCGAACTATGGCACAGGAGATTGGGCCATCTTCACCATGGAGCTTTGAAGATTTTGCAGCAGATTTCTACTGGACTTCCTAAGGGCACCCTTGCGCAGTCAGATCAGTGCAAGGGGTGTACTTTAGGGAAGTATGTGAAAGCCACCTTTCACGAGAAGGATAGTCACGCCACGACGATCCTTGAGAGAGTTCACACAAACGTGTGTGGTCCTTTCTCAGTTGCTTCGACAGCAAAGCACAAGTATTATGTGATCTTTGTTGATGATTTCTCTCGAAAGTGCTGGATCTTCTTCATGCGGAAGAAGAGCGATACATTCGCGAAGTTCTGTGAGTTTAAAGCACTGGTCGAGAAGGAGTCGGGGAAGAAGGTGATTGCTCTAAGGAGTGATAACGGTGGTGAATTCATCTCGGCTGAATTCAAGGAGTTCTGCAGCGCAGAAGGGATTAGGAGAGAGCTCATCGCACCCCATAACCCACAGCAGAACGGGGTGGCTGAGCGGAAGAACAGAACGATCGTGGGTGCTGCACGGGCGATGTTGCATGATCGGGGCCTACCCCTTCACTTGTGGGCTGAGGCATGCAATACAGCAGTGTATGTGCAGAACCGTTGTCCTCACAAGGTTCTTGGCATGAGTACACCAGAGGAGGCTTATTCTGGCAAGAGGCCTGATATTTCCCATTTGCGGATTTTAGGATCTCCTGTCTACATGCATGTGACGAAGGATGCGAGAAGGAAGCTGGATCCAACTGCTGAAGTTGGAATATTTGTGGGGTACACTGATACACCTCACAACTATCGGGTGTATGTGCCAGACAGTCGCAAGACTGTTGTGCGACGGGATATAAAATTCCAGGAGGAGAAAGCCATGCAGTGTTCGCTTGAGAGAGAGCTACACTTGCATGCAGATGAGGAGCTGTTAGTTCCTAAGGAGGAGCTTCCGGATGTGGATCAGCCACAAGAGGAGGTTCAGGAGGTGGAAGAAACCACCCAGGCAGCGCCAACCATCAGAGGACGCATGCGCACTACAGAAGCTGAGCGACTGGCTCGGGATGAAGAGAAGGTTGTAGGACCACCTACAACACAGCGCAGACAGAGACAGTCACCGGATCGGTACACTGGATACATGGCTCTTATGAGTCAATGTGTTGTGACAGAGCCATCCTCTTTTGAGGAAGCTGTGGAGGAACCCGCGTGGGTTGATGCCATGATCGAAGAATATGATTCGATCATCAGGAACAGTGCATGGGAGATTGTCCCAAGACCGGTTGGGAAATCAGTTGTAGGTTCGCGGTGGATCTACAAGGTGAAGCAGGCGGCTGACGGGAGTGTGGAGAAGTACAAGGCGAGATTTGTCGCCCGTGGCTTCTCACAGATCGAGGGGATTGACTATGAGGAGACTTTTGCACCTGTCGCAAGGTACTCTTCCATACGGACGATCCTTGCTCTCTCAGCGCAGATGGGGTGGCACATTCATGAGATGGATGTGAAGACTGCGTTCCTCAATGGAGTTATTGAGGAAGAGGTGTACATAGAGCAGCCTGAAGGTTTTGAGATCTTCAGCAGTGAGTCGCATGTGTGCCGACTCAAGAGAGCACTATACGGGCTGAAGCAAGCACCTCGTGCTTGGTACACTCGGATAGACAACTACTTCACCGGGCTTGGATTCTCCAAGAGTGAGGCAGATCCAAACCTGTACCGGATTGTGGTGGAGGGGAAGCTGTTGATCATCGTACTGTATGTAGATGATCTGATTTTGACTGGCGATGAGCAGTTGATACTTTCATGCAAGGAGGATCTTGCACGGGAGTTTGAGATGAAGGACCTGGGCATCCTTCATTATTTTCTGGGATTGGAGATTTGGCAGCGCAGTGGAGGACTGTTTGTTTCTCAGGGCAAGTATGCCCGGGAGATTCTAGAGAGGTTCAACATGCAAGGCTGCAAGCTTGTTGATACCCCTCTTCCTGGAGGTTGGAGGAAGGGAGATGCTACTTCGGAGGAGGTAGTGGATGCCACTGTCTATCGACAGTTGGTGGGGTCGTTGATGTATTTGGTCAATACTCGACCCGATATATGCTATGCAGTTAACCAGCTTTCGTAAGCTATGGTTAAGCCTACCAAGCTCTTTTGGAAGGCGGGCAAGCATGTATTGCGCTATATCAGAGGCACATCGGGATATGGTCTATGGTACAGACAGGAGGATGGAGCGAAGCTTTCTGGCTTCACTGATGCAGATTGGGCAGGGAGCCCAACGGACCGGAAGAGCACTTCTGGAGGAGTTTTCAGCATTGGGTCGACAGCAGTTTCCTGGTACAGCAGGAAGCAGAGATCCGTGGCACTCAGTTCAGCAGAGGCCGAGTACATGACAGCAAGCTTGGCTGCATGTGAGGCTATTTGGATGAGGAAGATCCTCGCAGGTTTGTTCAGGTTGCATTTGGAGCCTACAGTGATCTACTGTGATAACCAGAGCTGCATCAAGCTCTCGGCTAATCCATTTTTTCATGATAGGTCCAAACATATCGACATCAGGTACCATCACATCAGATATTGTGTTCAGCGGAGGATCATGATGCTTTCATATGTTCCCACGGAGGATCAGGATGCCGACATCCTGACGAAGGCGCTCACCAGGAGCAAGTTCGAATTCCACAGAGGCAGGATAGGGGTTGCAGATAATCCATATCTTGCTGAGAAGGAGTGTTGAGAATGCAGCAAGATGATGGAGCTTAGTGAAATGAAGTCGCCTTCACTAAGTGGGCCCGCAGGCAAATTCTGGCGCAAAATCTATTTTTAGACTATGTCCATTTTTAGACATACGGAGCATAATTTGGGAATTCTACTTGGAGATTCTTGATGGATGCGACATGTCGGTAAAAATAGATGAGACCCTATTTTTAGGACCCAGGCTATTTTTAGACTGATCTCCTAAAAATATGGAAGTCAAATATTATTTACCCTTAATAATATTTTGACTATAAACAGCAGTTTACTCTCTTGGCGCACTTCAGTTTGAGTCATGGAGGTGGCTCATGCAACTGACACAAGGAATCACGTGGTTCCTAGGGTTTGATGGCATCTTGCATGGTTGGCTTCAGTTAGACTTCAGTGGCAGAAGTTTTGGAGGAGTTAACGGGACAAATAGTGGAGTTGTGTTCTATTTATTTCAGTTGAACTAGTTGGGATTAGTTAAACTAACTAATCAACTAGATATGAGTGGAGTGAATTAAATATTATTTAATTCATTAAATATTAACTCATTAGTCAACTCAAGAATACTTCAGTTCACTACAGTGCATGATCAGTTCAGTGGAGACCAGTGAAATAGATAGATGAAAGGGTAGAGTTAGCTATCAGTTGTAACTATACTGTTGCTATTTGCAACACATAGATAGGTGGAGTAAGCTATGAGTATTGCAAAGTTTAGGCTGGTGGTTTATCTATATAAAGAGGCCATCCCATAGCTTTGAAATACGCAATCAGGTTGGCTATCAAGTGGCTAAGGATTGGAGCAAGTGATTTGCTAGATCTAGCTTGATAGTGTGTAGCATGGGAGGTAGTGCATGAGAGCTTGTAAAGAGTTTTTGTACTATGATTGTTACATGATTTCTCCATTATAATATACACAATAGCTGCGGGGTTTTCAGCTATAGGCTTTCCCATACATACTGAGTTAATGTGTGATTGATTTGATGTGCGATTGCTTCTATATTATTTCCGCATGTGACAATTAATTGTGGAAGAAGGTTATGTGTTATGCATGCAATTCGAAATTGATGTATGATCGGGTTAATCTTCATTGAATAAGTGATTTATTCAGCTAATTTCTACACATTTTTATTAGGAAGTTCATTTTAGACCTCAAAATTCCCCTAATGGATCCATGCAGCCCATGTAGACATTCTCATGATGTTGCAGAAGGTGGATTTCTTGGATGTCCCTTCTCATTTAAGCTAAAATAGACGCGGCTTTCGGATCAACTCCAATTTCCTCAAGACTAAAAATGGCCTTAGCCAATAAACATTTCATTGTGCAGTATGGATGGACTGTTGAAATAACGACAATCTACTCCTGGTATTAGCTGGATCTCTTAGAAACTCCATTGCTTCCTCCGAGATTTCCCCCTCCTCTTTAGTTTGACAGTTGCGCTCCCAGCCTAAAATACGTGATTTTACTTGAGCGGTTGTACCTGCCCTGAAGGCCTCGAAGATATTTTACATGATTTATTTACCAGACTTTCTTCCCCTCGGGCCTGCTTTTGACTTGCCCTTGTTTTGCTTTCCTTTGTCCTTTACTTCCTTTTTCACTGCTTGAACTTTCACCATTTTACCTTGCTGAAGGAGTGTCGACCGTTGAATTGTTTGTCTCTGTCAGGGCGAGTACCGGACCAAGGCTAAAGGAATACTTGTATATGGTCTAAAAATACATGTGAAGTACAATGGAATTTCAATACTTGATTTAGTTAAACAACAGAGGAACATATCCTGATTGTTGAGAGTAACTTCCTCACTTTTAACAGTGTAATGTGTGTCATCATTCCTTCATTCTTTCACCCGGAAAACTATGAAGTTGGCAATAGGGTCAACAGAAGGGGCCACCGTTTTCCCAAGAGACAAATTTTTCCTTAAATGTTGCGAAAAATCATGCATGGACAAAATGTTTCCATTCTCCAGTAGCATATGGACAAAAGCTGCCTAGAAACCCCACAAAATAGGTGGATACACAGCTCTAGTGCCCTCCCGACAACAAAATTTAGCAGTTTCACCATTACAATTAGAGACGTAGCCCTCCCTCTTCTTTGCAGTACAAACAAGCCCAGTAGGAGAGAAACTAAAGGTACAAAACTGGCTACCCGACCAAACTCTACCCCTAAAACTGTCATTAGAAGCCATACACTAAATTTCATAGAATTGTCGGGGCAAGCTATGGAGGTTACAAACAGGGTAGAAGAACAATCTAGTATTATGAAGGTTATAAGAAGCAACATTCAGGAAATAAGTATCTGTATAAGGAATGAGAAAAATCGAAATGGTAGAGAAGTAATCAGAGTCAATTGGAGAACATGCAGAGCCAATTGGAAGGCATGCAGAATCAAATTGGGGAAAAGCAGGGTCAGTTGGTAGACAAACAGGGTCACGGCAATGAAAAAACAAGACATGTAAGGCGGCCTTCATAGATTCTTGGACGCTATCGCACACCTCCTTAACAACATCCATGATATTCCAAAACTTAGAAATGTCACAATCCACATCACCCAAACAGACAAGACATGTAGGCTTAAAATCGTAAAAACACAACCTGATAAAATTGCAATTCCCATATACTCGCCAATGCTCAAGACAACGGGACTTCGAAGGCTTAACCACCATAAAATTCCAAGTAAAATTCATTAAATCATCCCAAAACCCAGACAATAGACAAAACCTAGGATGGTTCTCATATCTCCCATACGTAGAAATTAGAAACAAAGCCAACGACAGAAGTCCTTCTCCTAGCGCAGCAACAAACATGATAAAGAGGCTTAGAACATACCCAGAGAAGCACTGCACAACTGTCTTTGAACCGTTCGCCCACTCGCCAACTTCTTGTTCTGCTCTCTGCTCCACAGATAACTTCAAGACCATATTACCACCCTTAACATACGTTACATTCCTCCTGCACCGACACTTTTTCCAACCCTTGTCTAACATCCTGAGTTGGCTTGTACCTGTATTAAATGCCATCATTATGCAGCATGGGTGGTAATACCCACCTTCCTATCTGCGTGTCAGCATCATCTATCCGTGTGGTACGCACAAGCTCGTTCCACCTCACCACTTACATTAGCCACTTGGCACCCCGATCGGGGAGAAAACATTAATTAACCTTAGCAAGGTTTGAAATCGCGACCTTTAAGTTGCATGACAAATGAATTTACCATTAAACCACATATACAAGTTGGATTAGAATGTCATTAATGTGAATGAACCTTCACCATTTTGGTCAAATTTAAAACATTAAAATATGCAATGTTAACTAAGAGCTAATATAAGAGTGTTGTAGTTATGCATTGTTAATATCGGGATTAGAATGTCATCAATGTAATTCAACCTTCACTGTTTGGTCAAATTTAAAACATTAGAACATGTAATGTTAATTAACAGGTAAAATTATAAGAGTGTAGTTATGCGATGTTAATTGGGAGATAACAAATAAGGTTGTAGTTTACCATTGCTGGCCACCGAACAATAACGTGAAAGATGTCAAATATAAACCACGTATTCAAATAGTAAGACCATGCAATGAAAACATGTATATTAGGTGACAGTGTTGGCAGGTAGTTGATAGCTTGCACTCATTATGACACTCCATTGCACATCAAATATATGTATCGAGGGATTTTTAGTTGAAACATGTACTTTATCTTCAACAACATATTTGGGCTGAAGGTCTTTTTTAATCTGATTTGATGAATCATGTTGTTGGTAATTCCTAAGTTAAAAGGTGGAATACTTAGCTGGCATTTCATTGGCATATTTCTCTAGGAAATTCTCCATTGAAATAGAGCAGGTAGAGGAGCATGCAACGCTACACCCACTACTAATCATGTTGATATCAACACAACTGCAACAAAAGCACTTGGAATTCTTCAAATGATTTAAGTAATTAGTAAACTTAGTCATAGCCATCAACAAATTAACTTAAATAAATGTAAAAATAATTTTTCATGTTGCAACGCTAATTTTATTTTTCTTTTCTTTTCTTTCCAAAGTGACTAAAATACTTCTAAGAATATTTTTTTTCTTTGTTGCAACCTCAATCTTAACTTAAATTACAACTATTTCAAAAAAGTCTATTGTCTTAGAATCAAAAATTAACTTTACTGCAATTAACACTATTGGTTGGTTATCAACCTTTAATAAAAAATATTTGGGTTTTTAAGATTTTGTTTTTGTCAGAGATAGATGTGCATGTAGTGCGAGTAGTAGTGCATTCATCCATTTATTTTCTTTACTTACTCACGATTAAAGAGTAAATAATTTGTCTCCACCAATTTCTTTTTGTATGTTTTATATCATTATTTTTCTACTTGAATGAGCTATTGAATTTTTAATATTAAATCTTTGGTTTTCCTAAATTAATTGAATTGTTTTAAACATGGAATTAATTTTTCTAAATTAATTGAATTACTTTACTCATTAAATTAGCTTTCCAAAAATAAATTTAGCAAAACTAATTCAACTTAAACACTTAATGATGTTGTTGACACCTCCTTGAGAGTTTCAAAATATTATGTGTAAAAATAAATTATATTGCGAATATTTTTTTAAAGAAATTCAATTTGAAATAACATTGTAAAAAAATTCAATTTGAAATAGCCTTAAATAATAGTGGAAAATTAAATTTCAAATAGCCTTAAATAAATTGTATTGGTTTGAGAAGAACTACAAAAAATTTTGAACGATACATAAACTAGTACTTACATAAATTAATTTAAATTAATTTTAAATTTCATGTTTAGCAAATGTGAACTCGATATTGAATTTTTTGTTATTGTTGTGAGATAAGAGTTACCTTTTAATAAACATCTTCCTCATCAAAATTTGAAGCTATCATCCATATATATTAGATTATTTCATCTATAGAGATATACATATTTGTTTTTCCAATTTAAATTAATAACCTATATTCTATATTGTTTTATTATTTCATTTAAAAACTTTACATATTTTAATCCTCTAATTTAAACTCCTCATTTTTATAATGTTATGTTTAACCGCAGATAACAAACAATGAAAATGAGAGGGCTAAAACTCAAATCTATTTGAAAATAACACTAAATCCATTCTCAAATATTAGTTTTAGTTTACTTTCTTAAGTTGATGGAAACATTACAGGTATCAATTGGCATTGGTACTCGAACTTGGAATTTGATGGGTGAGAAATGTTATCTTACGTTAGGAGTAAGGGTTGTGTGGACTTGTGAAGCCCCACTTACACATCCCAATTTGGATGGTAAACTAACAATGGACATTTCATCGACCCCATCTAACGAGGGACCCACCATCAATCATATAAATTATTATAAGTCCTTCCTTAGAGATTTTATTCCTAAATAAATCAAAATTAAATATGATAGGCACCATGCACACTTCTAGATTTTCTTGCCCAATAGGAAGTCTACCACTTTCTATTTTGCTCTATCTTAACTCCAGTCTACACTTTCTTGAATAATGTTTATATTCTTCTTTAACTTTATGTTAAAAAACATATTTTATGCATTTCTAGAAAAAAATAACTAACTCGTGTTTTTACAGTTTTTTGAAAATTTCAAATACATATCTTTGAATTGTAGCTTTGCAGATGGCCTTAACAATGGCGTCCTCAATGACACGATATGAAATTTTCATTTGACATCTTATTGATGATATTCATCTACATCGAAGACAATTTTAAATCCATGTTATCCATCCTGGAAGAGGGAACCTTTCAAGGCCGAAGATTAAAAAGGTCACACACACGGAAAAAAATAAAATAAATTGTTAAAGCATAGTTGAAGATGACAAATCCTTTGAAATTTTGAGCTTACCTATATTGTATTACATTGCATCCTTTTGAATAACATGTTACTTGTAATTGTAAGCATTCTTGTATGTTTTATCTACATTCAATTTTTGATGAATTAAAAAACACACATGTTTTATGTATACCATTTAAGAAGTTGAATATTCAAATTCTTCTAAGATGGTTTTAAAAATAAGTGAATACATATACTTAAAGTTGAGAATACTATTGATATCATTACAATTATACCAAATAAATCATTACACTAACAATACAAACTTATAGTAATTATGTATATCTTAATATTCTTATACAATTTTCGTGTGCATAATATTCTTATACGTATATACATACTTTGTTTTAGAGTTTCAAAATTAAATTTATACCCCTTTAAAAAAATTATTATGCATGGTTTTCCCAAACATTATGTAAACACTTTATCTTGTTATTTATTGATTTATTACATTCATTTTCTTTTACATTAGAACCTTACAACTAAAAAAAATTATGTTTTAAATGTATATAAATTTTTATTGGATAAATTTTCTAAATATATACAATATTTTAAGTTTGAATTAATACATTTTTTTTAAAACATACAATTTATATTAGTAATTATTATTTCATATATTACTAATAGTTTACAAAGCAACAACTTAATATTGTTTTTAAATTTGATTTTACAATTTAAAATATTTATTGTGTTTTATTTCTTGGTTATATTCTATTAAAATTGGAAAAAAATGAAATATATTTCCATATTTTTCCATGTGTAAATGCTAAATGTTTATAAAAACTATATATATTTTTAGCATGCTCAATTTTTTTATGTATAGCATACAAATTTGAATATTGTACCAATACTATAAAATATTGTTTCCATGTACAATTTTGTGATAATGCTAATATATTTTCTAATATTTATCTATTTCCATACAAAAACTAATTTCTAACTAGATAGCTTGTTAAATGTTTTACTAATTCACATATGAATTTTCAATTCATATTAGAGTAAACTAAATTCAAGATATAGTTCCCTCTATGTAATTGATCTAAATACACATTTTAGATGTGTATATTTATCTTCCTCATATATATATATATATATATATATATATATATATATATATATATATATATATATATATATATATATATATATATATATATATATATATATATATATATATATATATAACATGTTTTAGTATTTGAAGAGTGTTATTTGTGTTGATGATATGAACAATATTTGTGCCATAATATGAACAATACTTTTTTTAAAGTATATATATATATATATATACTTTAAAAAAAGTATTGTTCATATTATGGCACAAATATTGTTCATATCATCAACACAAATAACACTCTTCAAATACTAAAACATATTCACTACTTTAAGTTTAAGCTTTATTCTCCTACTATGTCATGCATATTATTTAGTAAACTATGCACATCATTAGTTTTTGTTGTTCAAAAAATTACAACCATATAGTAATTAATTTTTTATACTTTAACATAGAAATTTTTACCATTTTTGCATATATATTCTCATTAAATTCCAATTGTATCCATTATAGTTTTCCTTATTTCACCTAACACATTGTTTCACCATTTTTTCGTTTTGTATTTTTCCAATGTCTTTCTACTTTCAAATTATTAAATAGAATATCAACGTTATGGAAACTATATTGACATCAAACTCTATTACAAGGCTTGGATATGGACAGATTATTCATAGTCCTATTCTACAAATTATGGACTTTACATTAACCTTTGAATATCGGTATTTTGTACTCCTCCCTTATGGAAACAATACAATTAAAATATTGTTTGCTTCAATTCTTGGGAGTTATTTCACATTGTCTCAAATTGAAAAAGGGTCATTGATTCAACTTCAAGATTTCACTTGTAGATCTATTCAAAATAACAAGTACGCACTCGAGTTACCTTCTTCACATTACTCAACATCATTTACAATTTATACAACTCTTCTCTTGCTTTTATGCCTACATATCACATTCATTCTCATTAGGAGCATGCACACTACCCACATTTTACATTACTTACTATGTGACCACTAATTGTGCATTTTTGTTTTTTGACAGTGCATGAAATGGATGTGCGTACTTTGAAAGAGAATATTATTGGTGACCCAACATTGAATAAATATGTACGTGCTTATGGAAAATAACCAATAGAAACCACTAAAACACCTCAAAAATTTACATCTATTTCATATTTGCATTCAACCTTAAAGGAATGGACATTGAAAGTTAGAGTACTCTAAAAAGCTAACCTACACACATTCATTAATGCCAAGGGACCTCGCCATGTGTTTAGCTTTGATGTTATTGATGCAAAAGGTGGTGAGATACGGATTTCATGCTTCAACATCCAAGCAACACACTTCCATCCTTCCATAAACATTGGGAAATTGTACATCATCTCAAAAGGGTACATCAAGCTTGCAAAAAAATGATTGAGAAATAACTCTAGATATTACCTCCACCATAGAAGCTTATTTAGAGGATGAGCATTCAATAGCATTCCACAACTTTGTTTGCACTATTATTATTGGAATTGT
This sequence comes from Pinus albicaulis, assembly GCA_034641835.2. NCBI lineage: Eukaryota > Viridiplantae > Streptophyta > Pinopsida > Pinales > Pinaceae > Pinus > Pinus albicaulis. Next base: position 1,100,372,605 of record CM076570.1, on the reverse strand, counting down.
TATTTCCATTAGCCCTTTAGCAACCATCATGAGAAAGAATGGAACATATACAAATGAGAGAACCCTCCAACTAAAGGACATGTCAGGTTATAACATAGAGCTCACATTATGGGGAGTATTATGTAACAAAAATAACCTTGACCAATATTCTATCTCAAATAAATTTCCAATTATTGCTCTTAAGGCTGGAAAAGTAATTGAATTTAATAAGATATCAATTACTACAACTTTTACATGCCAACTTTCCATCAATCCATTATCAAAGAAGCACAAGATTTGAGAACCTAGTTCAAGAACCCATTGAAAAATTTTACTTGTCACCCATGTCCATACATGGAGCTTTAGGCGGGAACACTTCCACTTTAAAGCATTTGGTTGACATAGAAAATGAGGGGATTGGAAAAGGTCCAAACCATGCATTCATTTTGGTTGAGGAAACTATTTCTTTAATAGATGTAGACAATTGTTGGTACACTACATGCTCACTTAACTTTAAAGGTCGGGCATGCAAAAAATACTCACACCTATTGAGGATGGTGTTTGGAATTGCAGAAGGTGTGATCAACATGTCTTTGAATGTGAGTATAAGTACATTTTTCAGTTCAACATTGAAAACCAACCAAGAAAAATCAATGTTACTGCATTTCAAGAAGTTGCAGAACACCATATAGGTGTTCCTGCTGAGAAGTTATATGAATATGGCTATGAGGGGAACAACCAGAAAATCACAGAACATTTTTCCAAGTTGTTCTTTAAAAATTACTTGTTCAAACTAGTAGTGCATGAAGAAACATTTGTTAATTAAAAACGAATCAAATGCATTGTGATTTCATGTGGTAAATGGAACACTTACCAAAGCTAGAAGATGAAATCCCCATCCTTGAATTGTTGACTAAATAGTGAATCCAAAATTGTGGTATAGTTGTTTATTCCAAACAACATTTTGTAATTTTTGTACTCTTTTCCATATAGATATCACATAAAGTATTTATGCTTTGAGGCTCTTTCATCCATTATAGTATTTCTATGGAAAAAAATCTATACTGAATGTAAAGTGGCATTTTTGTTCCTTCCAAACAACATTATGTAATTTTGTACTCTTTTCCATATACATATTACATAAAGTGTTTTTTTAGCCTTTTTCCTCCATTGTAGTAGTTCTATGGAAAAACAATTCCAAACTTCCTAATTCATTTATACATATTCTATAATTAAATCTAACAATTTTTTAAATATTTTGGAAATACACATACAAACACATGTTATCAAACCTATGAAATGTGATATCAGCATTTCTTTGTTCTAACTACAACTTGTTCCTTGTTTCTCTTATAGGTAATATCAAATGTTGCAAGCTAAAATGTAGAAAATTACAAAATTCATACAAATCAAGTAGAGGTTTATGATGGAAATGAAGACACTTTACACCACCGAACAAATTTTAAAGTCAATATTTCTTAAAGGGACAAACATTTCCCCCTCTTCCAAACATCAACAACAAATACCACAAGTGCAGACAACTCAATATTATTACAAAGGCATGTTCTCTTTCAACAAGGCATGACACCAACTGTTTCACACGTAACACCTTCACAAATTGGACTTCCCACCAAAAACTTGTACAACCACCAACGACATATAATCCATTCTCTAATAATAAACCAAAAAAGAAGAACTAAATGGAATCATGGCACTCCCACTAGAAAAAATGTTGACCCAATTACTACTACTCTATCTATATCTAGGAACCAACAAAATGAAAAACGTAGGATAAAATATGCTGAGAAAAACAACAAACTTAAGAGACTTAGAGAGAATTCACACACAAAAAAAGAACCACCTCTTATGGATTTACCAACACATGTTTTCAAACATTATAGCCATACACATGCTTCCAAACCTTTTCGAAAATGTATTGATGCCTTGTCTAACATACATACATGTACTACATGTATGGAATCATACCCTGGAATTCTTTGTCACCCAACTCCTAATGAAACATTTGTAATCGATGTCATAATTTCATCGATTCTCCAAATGGATTAATATGGATCCCAGTGACCAACCTGCAGTCCTACCAATACTTACTCAAGTTGAGGAAATTCTCATTGCTCGAGTTAGCCCTGTCTTGCAAGTTAGGCATGCTTGAGGTGGCCAATTAAAATATAGTGGCCATACTATCGGTTTCCCACAAAAAATTTGCAAAATAACAACCTGCCTTCCAAGTCTTCTTTCAGATATTGATATCTTGCTTATCAAGAGGCTTGGAGGAAAGGGAAAATGTTATGATTGTTATGTCACAAAATATCATGTCATGAATGCATTTCTACATAATATGAAACATGACAAATATTACAACGATGTCCAATTAGATCTAAACTCGATTGTATATCTTCCAGAAACTTTCACTAATGTCTCCTCTCACCTCAAATTTGTGTTTGTAGAAACTTACAATTCTACCACCATAGGGTCAAATACCACAGCTATAACAGACCATGCCCTTAGCCATGAGGATAAACCAATATCTTCCTTTGAATTTAGATTTCCTAATACACAATGAGAAATGGAAAAAATAAAATCATTTGTTCATACTACAAACAATGCTCCACCAGATATGATTGCATGGCCAACAATTGGTCTATCCCCAATCAATGAGTACAACAGAGAGGGTCAATTTGACATGGAATTTTCGGGATTGTTTTTTGTGCGCTGGAGCGAACGCGTTGCTGTCTGCGCATCTTGATCCGGGCCGCGTTCTTACTAGGGCTTGCGCCCATGGAGGGGCTGGGCTCTCCCCAGGGGCCTCGTCCCCCTCCCCCGCCCTCTTCTGCTGAGGCTTTCGATCGCTTATTGGCAGGGCTTCCTAAGAAGAAGAATGTTGAAGCTGCGAAATTTGTTAAGAAAATTGATGAAATACCTGAGATCTCTCTTCCAGCAGAGACTCCGATTCAAGTTTCTTTATCACTGGCTGAACGAGCTCTCATAAGCCAGTTCACAGGGCTTTGGCCATCTCCCAAAACCACTGAGAGCTGGGTCAACAGAAACTGGGCGCCTCTGATCAAAGAAAGCGTTACTTCTTATTTTTTGGGGAGAGGTTACTTTCTCTTCGAGTTCACTTCAAAAGATGACAAAGATCTGATCTTCCAGAACGGCCCCTACTTCATGGGCCCCCAGAGTTTGTATCTAAATAAGTGGACTCCAGACTTCGATCCTGCTGTGGATGTGCCCAAAGCAGTCCCGGTGTGGTTAGACTCCCAAATCTGCCAGTTCACTGCTGGAATTGGGATTCTCTGATGCATATTGGAAATGCCCTTGGGAAGTTCATCGATCGAGCAAACAACAAGGACCAGTATGACTGCGCTAGGATCTGCGTGGAAGTAGATCTGGAGGTTGGGCTACCAGAGGCCATCAAAATCAAAGTCGGAAGCTGGACGCATGTGCAGAAACTGGACTATGAGCATCTGCCCTTCAAATGCCGGAAATGCCATGTCTATGGCCACTTCGCCAGAGGCTGTCCATCCAACAATGAGGTTGTGCAAGGGAAGGAGGACGGATGGAATCAAGTCAAGCGCTCCAAAACCTCCCATAAGGCTCAAAAGCCGGGAGGCCCTAGTGGCAAAGGTCCCCAACAGGCCTCTTCTCAGCAGATCCTGTCTAAGTCCGCTCCTAAAAACAAGTTCGAACTCCTAAGCTCGCACCAAGAGGACACCCAGGAGGTGGAGGTTCAAAAGACAGCATCCCCGGTCAAAGGGACTCCCTCTATGTCTTCCAAAGACGCAAGTGTTGCAGAAAGCTCAAAAGGAATACCTGTTGAAGATTAGGAAGAGGACCAGGAGTCGGAAGATTCGGAGGAGGAAGGAGAAATAGGCGACTCTCAGGCCTCTGTTAGGAGATCCACAAGAGGTCGCAAAACAGATCGGGAGAAAAGAGAGCAGGAAACGTACAAGGACAAGTTACAGGGCAGCCAACCAACTCTAGAGAAGCTACTAGCAAAAAAGCCGAAGATGGTGAGAAACCAGCCCCAAGGCTCCAAGGGAGCCCAGCAGAACAAAGGTAAATAATGAAAATAGTTTCCTGGAATTGTCGGGGTATGGGGAGCAAGATCAAGGAAGAGGCAACAAGAAACTTAATAAGAATAGAAGCCCCGGACATATTCCTTATCCAGGAGACTAAGATGGAGGAAGTAGTCTTCCTCCAAACAAGTAAAAGAATCTGGAGTAAAAGCAAAGCAAAAGCTGTCTCAGCCCGAGGAGCCTCTGGAGGGTTAGGCACTCTTTGGAATGATAGCAAGTTCTCGTTAATTTCTGAAATTTCAAACACTCACTAGCTGCTCCTAAAAATGCAGCATCTTGTCACTAAAGAATACTTTTGTCTCTTTAATGTATATGTACCGGTCAATGCTGGAGAAAAAAAGGCCTGTTGGGACTCTATAAGAAGCCAGGAAGAATTAGGGAACCTTGACAACATCATTATTGCAGGTGACCTCAATCTCACATTGCATTCCTCTGAAAAGAGAGGAGGCTGCATTGTGCGAGATCCGGCGAGGGAATGGGCAGAGGATCTTCTGAAAGATTGGGATTTGCTGGACATCAAGCACTCTTCAAGTAAGTTCACTTGGTCAAACAAAAGAGTAGGCCCTGGTCACATAGCAGCAAGACTGGATAGATTTTTTGTACAAAGTTCCTTTCTATTGCTTGGTTTAGATGCTAGTATGCAAATCCTTCCTTGCAGCATATCTGATCATAATCCTATCAAGCTTGATCTCCGGGCTCACCCCGACCTCGGCCCCATTCCCTTCATATTTAGCCCCCTCTGGGTCAAGGAATCCAATTTCATGCAGATTGTCAAAGAAAGTTGGTCTCAGCCAGTCAATGGATCACCCTTCTTCGTGTGGGAAGAAAAACTCAGAAGAACGAAAGCTGCCTTAAAATGCTGGGCCAAAACTCTTTCTAACCCAGCAACTGAAAGGAAAAATCTCCAAAGTCAACTGGAAGGACACCACTTGCTCTCGGAAGAGGCATATGTAACTAGAGAAATCCTCGATAAGGAGATTCAGCTCCAACAGCACTTCCACAAAGCCTGCCTGGCAGAAGAAGAGTTTTGGAGGATTAAGTCTCGTTGCCTATGGCTTAAAGTGGGAGACATAAATTCCTCTTTCTTTCACAAGCAAACTCAAGCCAGAAAATGCTTCAACACCATATCTGAGATTAAGGATGACAATTCCAATCATAAAGATTTTGCAAGCATTAAACGAGCAACTTTTCTTCACTTCCAGAAGTTGTACAGTGAGGATGCGAATCTGATTCAAAATTCTGATCTTCTGGACTGGGTCCCCCCTTCAATCTCTGCTGAGATGAACCATCTTCTAGAAGCAAAAGTCACCAAGGCTGAGGTCAAGAATGCTCTCTTTGCCATGGATCCTGACAAAGCACCAGGACCGGATGGATTCACTGCCAGATTTCTGCAATCCTGTTGGCACATTGTGGAAAAATATCTCTACAAAATGGTTCAAAAATCCCAAGACTGTAAGAAATTAGGAGGTAGCACAAACTCTGCGTTCCTTGCTCTCATCCCCAAGGAGAAAGGCGCCAATTCCTTCAACAGATTTCGCCCCATCTCTCTCTGTAATATTGGTTATAAGTTGATCACCAAAGTAATAGCAAGCAGGCTGAAATATCTTCTCCCCATAATCATTCCTGAAAATCAAGGGGGCTTTATTCACGGTAGACAGCTAGTGGACAATTTCATTTTGGTTCAAGAGGCAATTCTCTCAAGTCAGCAGCGTAAGGAAAGAGGTATGGTTGTCAAACTGGACTTAGCTAATGCCTTCGATCGAGTCAGGCATTGTTTCCTTTTGAATGTTCTGAAAAAATTTGGATTTGGGGAGAACTTTATAAACTGGATTCGGGCCTGTATCTCAGAGCCTTAGATTGCTCCCCTTGTTAATGGCAGAGCAGCGGAATTCTTCAAAGCCTCAAGAGGACTAAGACAGGGCTGCCCTCTTTCTCCCCTTCTGTTTGTCCTCCAGGCCTCTGTTATCAATTTCTATCTAAACAAGAAAATGCAAGAGCAAGAGATCACAGGGCTTTGCATTGCCAGAGGAGTTAAAAGCATCAACCACGCCCTCTTCGCCAATGATACTTTGCTGCTGGGGGCTGCAACACTACATTCAGCCAACAGCTTTAAAGAAGATATAGATGAATATTGTATGGTGTCGGGAAGTAGCCTCAACAAGGGGAAATGCCATATTTACAGTTGGAATACTCCTCCCAGCTTGCTCAGCTCCATTGCAAGGTGTTTTGGCTTTGCAGCCTCTCCAGCTTGGACTTCTTTCAAATACCTTGGGCTTCCTATCTTCCTCAAGAGGGCCTATAGTAAGGATTGGCTCCCCCAAGTGGAAAAATTCAAAAATAAGCTCCAAGCTTGGGGGCTCACCTGGCTCAATATTGCGGGCAAGTCTGTCCTCATCAAAGCTGTCCTATGCAGTCTTCCCCTATTTCAGTTCTTTGTTCTATTGGCCCCAATTGGCATCCTTCAAAAAATGGAACAGCATATTCGAAACTTCTTTTGGAAGGGGGGCAAACATAATGAGAGGAAATTCCCTCTGGTTAACTGGGAGACTGTCTCCAAACCGCTGAGGGAGGGGGGGCTAAACTTCAAGAATCTCTCTCTTCAGAACATAGCCATGGGAGCCAAGCTACTCTGGAGAATCATTGCGCCCAAGCCTTGCTGGGCCCAATTAGCACTCTGGAAGAAATATTTTAAAGGCAAGAGACTCAGATGCCTAGATGGTCCTCTCCCCCAAGGCGTCTCTCCCTTTGCTAGACTCTGCTCCAAAGCTGCCCCCCTGATCAGCTCCAACGCCTATTGGATTCCTGGAAACGGTAAGAAGATAAATATTTGGACAGATCGTATTTTTGGTCGCGATCCAATTGGTGACTGTTCCTCTTTGAACACGATTCATTGCTGGTTGACTTCTGCTGGGAAAACTACGCTGTGGGATATCTCCACGTGGGATGGGACGCATTGGGCAGGCTGGAATTTCTTTGACGTGCCCCCGGAGCTCCTTCAGGATTGCAATTGTCTTCGCTCCATGCTGAACGGTATTGCCACCATTCATCTACGCAGAAGAGATTCGCGTGGCTAGGGTTTACTGGCTGCAGGTTACACAGTAGCCCAAGGCTACCCAAAGCTCACCTTGAGGCCTCACGTCCCCCCGGACCCTGCCCCTTGGACTGTGATCTGGCGTCTGCACTCTCTGCCTAAAATCGACATGTTCTGTTGGCTTCTTTGCCACAAGAAAATTCTTACAGATGACAAACTGCAGAAACGAGGTTTCCATGGTCCGTCCAGGTGCTCATTGTGCAGAGAAAATGTGGAATGTGCCACACACTTGATCTTGAATTGTAAATTCACTGTGCAGGTTTGGAGCGAGTTGATGGATTACTGGAACCCCAATTTTGTCCTTCCCTCCTCTATTTCTAATCTTTTTGCAAATTGGCAGAACAGTTACCCCGGTCCTCCACCCAAAAACAAAGTGATAAAAAAGGCGTGGTCTGCCCTCCCCAAAATCTGCTGCTGGCAGATCTGGCTTGAGAGAAACAGCAGAATCTTTAGAGATACTAAGCATGATGTCAAGGTGGTGGCGGCCAAGATAAAATTCCAGTTAAAGGAGAGCTTGGATAATCAAAAAGATGCCTCAAATCTCACTCAATTAGATTCAGTCTGGGGTACCTCCCTAAACCTGCAATTTCTTCAAGCCACCGGCAACATTTCCCTCATTGAAGATTGGCAAATAAGGGGGAAGAACAATGCTGAGTTTCAAGAATGGATCTCCAAGCAACAGGTGCACTCTTTCTTCTTTGATGGGGCATCAAAGGGTAACCCAGGAAGGGCTGGAGCAGGAGGTATTGTAAAAAATGTTGAAGGTGTTTTGATCCACAGCTTTGCATGGGGTCTGGGGATCAACTCCAGCATTCAAGCAGAGGCACTGGCCCTCCTTCAAGGCCTTAAATGGCTCTTGAATCTAGAAATCAAGGAGGTTAATGTTTTTGGGGATTCCCAAGTGATAATCAAAATTATGGTGACAAACTCCTCCCCCCGGGATCTTAGATTGGCAAGGCTGATATCCAGAATCAGAATTTTGGGGAAATTGTTTAAAAAGTTGAGCTACTATCATGTGTTGAGAGACAACAACAAAGAAGCAGACCTTGAAGCAAATAAAGATGTCCTCATCTCTGCTGGAGCAATAATTCGAGACGAGGACGAAACATGGGATCCAATTCCATAATCTGCCAGCTTAAATGTTTTACTGCTTGCTATTGAATCAGTTTGTTTGTATTTTTAAGCTAGGGGAAATCACAAAAATCGAGTGCATAATTGTAGTCAAAAAGAGCTGGAAGCTGTCCACAAGTCTCATAGCCCTTCTGGCTATTGATACTTCCTGGGCCCTTCTCCCTCTCATTGTAACCCGAAATCTGGCATTTAGACCCTGCAGTTAATATATCTCATAATCGTTTCTGTAAAAAAAAAATTTGACATGGAATTTTCAATATTTTCCCGACTGGGGATGCCCTTCCTCACCAACCACGCATGAAGAACATCCCACTTGATACCTATGTGGTACACTTAATGAGATACCATGACAATAGGTTCGGTAGCCATCCTTGATTTAGATATTACCTATATAATTTGATTATGCACCATCGAAGTCAAGAAACAAATGCCTTCTTTGTCAAACTAAGGCAAGAGCATAATACACCGACAACAATTGAAGATTTTTGTTCCCATCTCAAATAATTTCTTGCAGATAAGCCAACAAAGCATGTCATGTGTTTCAGAGCACACCTTCGTGAGACTAGAGCATATTGGACCGTACAAAGGACTGAGCTAACAACAATGATCACACAACTTCAATGCCCGACATTGTTTTTCACTCTCAGTGCATCATATACAAAATGGCCAGACTTGCATTCAGTTATGCATGAGGGAAAACCTACTGATCCAATGCTTCACCAGCAGTGGCGTACCCAAAATGTCATTGACCACCCCACACTATCGATGCATACATGTACAAAAGTTTTGCAATATTCGAGGAAGAGATACTACAAAAAGATATGCATGCTATAGATTGTTGGAACAAATACAATATAGTCTGTAATACTTCAAACTACCTCTCCTTAACCTCAAGAATTTATCCTTTCTACTACTAATTTCATATTCATTTTGTAGGTATGAATGGAAACATCAAGGCTCTGCACTTATACATGGCTTCCTATGGCTTATTTATGCTCCAAAAATGGAAACAATTGATTGGGAAGACCTAGACCAAATCAATAATGCAAATATTTTCTTTGATAATTGTGTTACAGCTTGGAATCCTAGACGAAACCATGACACACACATGGCTATGAATGATTCCATTGAAGATGAACCTTGCTTCCTATAAACACAAGAGATATTTAAATCCAACCCACTTCAAGACTATGATCAACTCTTGAATAGAGTTCAAATACATACAAAATGCACTCACAAAACATGTCTACGCAAAAAAGGGTTTACCTTTGAATGTAGGTATAAGTTCCCTTGGAAGGTGGAAATGGAATCATCATTCTACAATGATGAAACAAGCCAAAAAATATATCATCCAACATGCAATGATGAGCGCCTGCACATCCATAATCCTACCATACTTCAAGCATGGAGAGAAAATGTAGACTGCCAACCTGTTCTCTCCTGTCATGCAATTATGAGATACATTGCTAAATACGCTTCCAAAGCGGAGGGGATATCTGAGACCTACCACCATATGTTAACCATAATTGCAGCAACATCGCATCCAATTGATCTTGCCTAAAATACCTATCGGCGCTTTCACTTAGAAGAAATTGTAGATCGTGACATCAGTGCCCAAGAAACTTTCCATATGCTCCAAAAATTGCCCCTTGTCACATGTAGCCGCACCTTCACCAAACTAAATGTTGGTCGCAAAATATTTCATTGAGTCTCTCATGAATTGTCTGATTTCTTATCAATATCTACCTTCATCGATGCATATTTGACTTGTCCTACTTTCATAGATGTTATTTGTTTTCTTGACCTTGCAAAATATTGGACATATAACCAAGCACATAAATAAGAAAGTGGAAAAAAGGTGGATCCCCACAATTTTCCATGTATGGCCACTTTTTAATACAATACTAAACAAAGATTCCAATGTATTTGTTGATTTCTGTTGAACTGAGCTACTCTTTTATAAACCTTTCCACTCTTTCTCTTAAGGCATAGGTCTTTTCGAAGAAGATATTTTGGATAATTGGGAGAGCATATGAAATGACTACCATGCATGGCATGTTAATCAAATCCCTATTCTCAACCCTAATAACCAACCATCTAAAGAGGAACCTACCAATATTAACGTACAATCAGATATGGAGATGAATGAATGACATGCTTGATCAAGATTGGTCTCTACAAGGAATATCCAATTCGGTTCTCTTGAGATGCTAGGCCTCCGAGGAATCGAAACTTTCCACCCATGGGAACAAATAGAAGTATCCAGAGATACATTTTAAGTTGCACCAAACTTCATCAACTACAATCGAAGGAAGGGGGAAGTCATACAAGAATATGATCCCATATGCCCTTTCAAAAACAAACTATCTACAAGTAAACAACAAGCATTTGACACAGTCATACAACACTCACAAGCACTAGAACTAAAATATCCATTAATGATGATCATCCAAGGAACTGAAGTCACTGGAAAATCCTACTTGATAAGCCACATAAAATAGACTCTATCTTCTAGAAAAAAAGCTAGCCATAGCCCAATACTTCTTCTTGCCCCTACTGGTGTTGCATTATTTAACATACATGAAACCATTGTACATTTATGGTTTCAAATTCCTATCAAATACATGAAACCTTTGAGCGGTCAATACCTTACAGTGTTCGAAGAAGAAATGAAACATATTCAGTACATTCTAATTGATAAAATTAGTTTCGTAGGCTCTAAATTATTTGTGCAGATAGAGAGTCGTTTGCATGAGGCATTTCCAGAAACAAACCACTACTCATTTGGTAATCACTTAATAATTCTTGTCGAGGATTTGGGCCAACTTCCACTAGTGATGGAAAAACCTCTTTATACAGGTACAACTCCAGGGAGGAATTTGTGGACAAACTTTACCACTGTAATTAATTTACAAACAATGTTTCAACAACAAGGACTTCTCGACACCTAGGCTCGCTTCCGCCAGCTGTTGTCGAACATTCATAATGATACAACTACAGTAGATGATTGGAACCTCCTTCATTCAAGAACTAACAAATTCTTGTCCACTGAAGAACGTCATATATTTGACACCTCAATCCACCTCTTCGCAACAAACATACTTGTTGATAACCATAAAAAATCCATAATTGAATCATTGCATATGCCAATTGCACGAAGTATTGCAGGATTCACATTTGGCTCAGAAGGACACCAATAAGATGATGACCAATTGGAAAAACAAATATTTCTCTCTGTAGGCCAACAAGTTATTTTATCTTTCAATTTATGGGTCCAAGCAGGATTGGTCAATGGTGCTCTCAGGGTAGTCATGCAAATTGTATATGCACTGGGACATATGATGCAAAAGCATCATGCTAGAAAACCATTGTGTTTTGGTTGACTTAGGGGATCTAATGTTTCATGAGGAGTTTAATTTATTAATAGGAATTTTGTATATTTTTAAAATGATTTGAGTGAGGAATGTCTATGAGGTTTTATTGTAAATATTCTCAATAATTGAGAATATGAGACAATTAGACTTATTAAGATCTCATAAAGATCTTAGGGATTAGGAGATCCTAGAATAGGATTTAGTTGAGTTGTTGAGATCCTCAAGGGGGCATTAAGATTTTTTAGGAACTAGTTGAGAGGTCTATGGAGAAGATCATGGATCTAGAATGATCCATAACTAAGTAATTGTTTCTATAATTGTAAGTCTGCGGGCATGAAATAGAGGGAGAGGAGTGGCCAAATGAATGAAGATCAGGCCATGGAAAATAGAGAGAGTGAGATTTTGGGTAATTTATCTATACATAAATGATTGAATGAAATAGTTTACTTGTCTATTCTTGATAAACCCCAGTTTTTATGTGTTTGAATCACTATGTTTATGTTATCAACTTATCTTCTGACTTATTTGAATTCTAGAAATTGACGAATAGAACCCAAATTCCAGCTATGGAAATGATTCACCGTTGATCAAAAGCTGGATCAACAGTGATCGATTAATGAATTGCAAGTGTCATTGAATTATTTATGGTTACCAGGGATGTCGGATGGTATAATATCAAGTGTTGGGAATTAAACCATTAACCATGCTAGTGTTAATTTGTGAATGTGCAATTCATTTTCGTGTGAATCATCTGTAGAGCATAAAACACATTAAATTGTGAATTTGCAGTAATAAGAGGATTGCTCTGCGTTGAGAAACATTGATGAAATATTCTGAAGTTTTCTTTTGTGGAATCTGTGTTTAGAGGTTTGTTTAAAAATATGTGTGTAGAGAGTTGATAGCAATCCTACTCTTTGGTTGTAAGGAGCGAGATTTAAATCTTAGAGGAAGGGACACATTACAGATGTTTGAACCTATCAGTAGCAAACCCCAAGGAGGTGATTTGGTATAGTTCAATATCATTGGAATGTGTACATTTGAAACGTTTCAATGCTCGGAGAGATCGAATTTTGTTGAAAATTCCTCGTGGCACAGGCACTATGACAGAGATAGATCTATAACTCTGTGGGTATGCCCAGTGAGAATTATGTTTTAGCAAAAATTTTCTGGTGATTTTTAAAGTTGAATATGAACATATGGAGAGGGATTAAAGGTGCATCTAAGTGAGGACACACTCTAGCTCTGTTTTCTCCTTTTTGTAATTTTTTCCTTTAGATGCGTGCTCAGTATCAGCGAATCCACTACCGATCCCAAATTTTTTACTTCTTGCTCTGGAAAGAAATTATGTTTAAGTGCCTCTGTAGCTTATTCAAAAGATTCATGAACTAGGACAAGAAAAGGTACATATGTTGCGCAAACCTTTAAGGTGCTACACATACACCTGTGATGCTACGTTACCTTTACATGCTTTATCAATGGAGGCATCTAAATAAAGAATGGGTTGCATTTTTGGAAAGACCTTAGTTTGTATGTTAATGATTTGCACTCAATTTCCTTCACCAATAGTCATTTTTACATAGGAATTTAAAGAAGTGCCTAAAAAATAGCTCTCAACCCTCATTTCAGCACTCACGCTACCTTAACAGACCAATTTTGGGAAATGCATCTTTTGAGTACTTTGTTGGATGTTTTGTGATGAAAAAAAACTTCAGAGGCATATAAGACACCCTCATCAACCTCCAACAACTTTCAGAGGCAAAACTGACCAAAGCATCACCATCAAATCACCTCAAAAATCCCATGCTACGCAAACATAGTTTACACGCTACGTTTTCACCAACAGTAAGTTAAAAAAAAAAACAGATTGAAGGTAAGGAGTAAGGTATGGAAGGTTGTATGCTAAATATTTGGATCCATTTCATTTTCTAAAATATATTTGTGCATTAAACTGTAGGTTTACAGAGGACGTAGCAGTTTTGACCTGATTTTGTCTTCTAGTTTGTTGTTGTGGAACGAGAGGAGACAGGTGGTCTAGATACACAAAGAGGCTCACTTCATAAAGAGATTTTTTTTTTTTTTTGCACAATAGAGGAAAATACAACAGTTTTGAGATAGAGAGTGATTTACCTTGCATCATTTGGTATCAGAGTGGGAATGCTCTTTTAGAGACAGACAAAAGGTCTGTAGAGAAGGTTTTGTGGATTACAAGATTTTATATGCAGGATAAGAAGAAGGAGGAAAATTAAGTTCTTAATAAGAAGGAAATAAAATTTTGGAGAAGTAGTTACATGCAAGGGAAAGAGGTTAGATCAACCAGAGATGGAAGCTAAGCATAAGCATCTTAAAGTGGCCATGAAAATTTGGTAGCAATAAGCTTTCAAAATCTTGATAATGAGGAGCAGGTCTGTTAAGATTTGATATGCTAATGGTCTTTATTTCTAATATTATTTGGAGTGTAGGTAGCAATAGATGAGGTAAATTATCTTTGAGAAGTGGCTGATGAAGGATGCAGAAGAAATTCAGACCGTAAAATTCGACAAAGCGATGGTTTATTTCTCGTGAAGAATGGAGATCCATTCAAATGTTGAAGAATGGAAGCAGACTGCCTTGTGAATCATGCAGGTAGTGTTTTATATTAACTTTGGTTTGATTTTTTCATGTTAAATACATATTGAATATTGATATCAACATACATGCAGGGGGAGTTGTATGTGTTCTAAAGCACAAAGTGAATGAAAGGCTCTGGGGAAAAGTGGCAGTGAACCTAAAGAATCGAACTGAAGGTTGGACAGAGAGAAAAAGGGTGTTCTCAGAAGGAAGTGGCATTGCAGAACCCAAGGAGCAAAAGAGTTTCTCAATAGAGATTCCGGAAATAGAGAACCAGTGTTACCAAAATACCGAGCTCAATGGAGAGAAGGCTTAGTGAGGTACTTGCACAAGGTATGAAGACTTGCTGAGAAAAAGAGGCTTAGTGCAGTTCACAAGTGAACCTATGTAGTTCACAAGAGACGGAAGAATGACTATTGATTGTCATAGTAGAGGTTAAGAGAGAATCCACAACAGAAGAAGAGTGAAGAAAGATGCCAAAGAAAATGGCATGGGAAGGAAGATGAATGATGAAGAGTATGACATAGAAAAGGCTGAGATAAGAATCCATCTTAATTTGTTGATGGAGTTGTTCCAGATAAGTAAAGAAGACCATAGTTATGGTTATATAATTAGAAGTGAAATGACACAGGCTACAAGAGAAGAGAGAGCATCAGGTGAATACTCATTTAATAGAGGAGCTTAGGAAGCTTGAGCAAATAATGAATGTTAAATTGAGGTTGGATAAGCTCAAAGGAGTTGAGCTACAGCAAAATAAATTTGTTGGAGAAGAAAAAGTTCCTTGTGAACTTGAAGATGGAGTAATGATGTTTGAACCATCAGTTGAGGCTATTGAGCCTTGTGATTTTTAAATTAACAATTTGTGTATGTTTGCAGGTGAAATACATGATGATGGAAAATCTTTGGGTATTTTCAAAGAGGGAAGAGGAGAGACAAAATTTGAATTCTGTTTTAAAGAAGAAGGATGATAGATGAGGAAGCTCATACACAGTTGGAGGAAAATATTTCTTTTCAGCATACTGCTAAAGCTGTAAGCAGAAGAAGTTTGGATTATATGGGTAGCCAAAAGCAAGCAGAAGAGAAGGAAGATATCAAGCATACAAATTTAACGCTTGAGGAAGCTAATAGAGAGATTTTATTGTTAGAAAATATGTTAAGGGAGTCTAAGTCAAGCCATGGATTTCAACCTTTGGTAAATGATTTAAGTTTTAGTAATTTTGATAAAGAAATGAGGTTTTTTGAATAATGCATAGTTATAGATGCGAACGAGGAAGATTCAGTCAGCCTAGAAGGACAGATGGAAGTGTCACATAACAGTGACAAAGAGAAGAATAGAAATGTAAAGGAAGATGGGACAAATATGTCTCATGCTAAAGAAGAACCAGTCTTAGAACTGAAGGAGACTGAAATGACGACTAGGATTAGTCAAGGAGTTGAAGGACAACTATGGGATGTTGTCAAGGAAAAGGAGGAGAGTTATGCTGGAATTGATAAGCAGCATAATGATGAGGTGTTTGAAAAGAATCAGGTAGAAAGTGAAGTGTTGAATTGTTTGCTAGAAGCATATTAGCATGAGAAATGGATTGCAGACATTGATAGAAGAATGTCTCAAGTTATAGTTGAGACAAAAACAGATATTAGTTTACTAAACTATGTTATTTTAACTAATATACAAAGAAGTGTGAGTAAAAATGTTACTGCAGTCAGGGAATTGTAGATCACTTTATTTTCTGAAAGTAAATTTGCAGACAAGGAGCAGTAATTGGATATTGCAGAGGGAGATACCTTCAAGGATATTAAGGAATTTTGGGTGGCAACAATATCTACAGCAGTATCTAGAGTAATCTTAAGAATAATAGTAGAAGTTGAAGCGAAAAGAATTGAAGAAGTTAATCAACAATTTGAAGATAAATGGATAGAGTGCAGCAAAGTGCAGTGGCAGAACAATGAAAATAAGGTTTATTTACAACATAAAACTGAGTTGCAAGAAGCCATAGATGAATTATCGAAATTTATGCAAGTTCCTAAGAAAATCTATAGCAGGACAAAGAAAGTAATCCACTGTAAAGTTGAATGGAGAGTGAAGAATGATGAAAGTAAGGACAATGGAACAATACAACATAAGATATGGAAACCAGGAGCAGCAAGAAAATACAATAAAGTACATGAAAAACACTTAAATTAAACAAAGAGATAATTGCAAAACAAAATCTGGGATCCAAGAGGACAATGATTGGCGACACATGACCTGGAGATCATCATTTCTTTCAACTTCGGGAGTCTGATGCAGGAGGATACTGCTAGAAAATTCTTGTATTTTGGTTGACTTAGGGGATCTAATGTTTCATGAGGAATTTAATTTATTAATAGGAATTTTGTATATTTTTAAAATGGTTTGAGTGAGGAATGTGTGTGAGGTTTTAATGTAAATATTCTCAATAATTGATAATATGAGAGAATTAGACTTGTTAAAATCTCATAAAGATCTTAGGGATTAGGAGATCCCCAAATAGGATTTAGTTGAGTTGTTGAGATCCTTAAGGGAGCATTAAGATATTCTAGGAACTAGTTGAGAGGTCTATCAAGAAGATCATGGATATAGAATGATCCATAACTAAGTAATTGTTTCTATAATTGTAAGTCTACAGGCATGAAGTCAGAGGGAGAGGAGTGGCCAAATGAATGAAGATCAAGCCATGGAAAATAGAGAGAGTGAGATTCTGGGTAATTTATCTATACATAAATGATTGAATGAAATAGTTTACTTGTTTATTCTTGATAAACCCCAGTTTGTATGTGTGTGAATCGCTATGTTTATGTTATCAGCTTATCTTCTGACTTATTTGAATTCTAGAAATTGACGAATAGAACCCAAATTCCAGCTATGGAAACGATTCACCATTGATCAAAAGCTAGATCAACAATGATCGATTAATGAATTGTAAGTTTCATTGAATTGTTTATGGTTACCAGGGATGTCGGATGGTATAAGATAAAGTGTTGGGCATTAAACCATTAACCATGCTAGTTTCAATATATGAATGCGCAATTCGTTTCCGTGTGAATCATCTACAGAGCATAAAACACATTAAATTGTAAATTTGCAGTAATAAGAGGATTGTTATGCATTGAGAAACATTGATGAAATATTCTGAAGTTTTATTTTTTGGAATCGATGTTTAGAGGTTTGTTTAAAAATCTTTGCAAAGAGCTGATAGCGATCCTACTCTTTGGTTGTAAGGAGTGAGATCTAAATCTCAGAGGAAGGGACACATTACATATGCAAACACCTGTGATGCTACGCTACCTTTACACACTACCTTTGTCGATGGAGGCATCTAAATAAAGAATGGTTTTCATTTTTGGAAATACCTTAGCTTGTATGCTAATGATTAGCATTCAATTTCCTTCACCAACAGTCGATTTTACACAGGAATGCAAAGAAGTGCCTAAAAATAGCTCTCTTCCCTCATTTCAGCACTCACGCTACCTTAACATACAAGTTTTGGGAAATGCATATTTTGAGTACTTTGCTGGATGCTTTGTGATGCAAAACCACTTCAGAGGCATAGAAGACACCCTCATCAACCTCTAGCAGCTTTCAGAGGAAAAATTGACCAAATCATCACCATCAAATCACCTCAAAAATCCCACGCTACGCAAACACAATTTACACGCTATGTTTTCACCAATAGTAAGTTTAAAAAAAACGGATTGAAGGTAAGGATTAAGGTATGGAAGGTTGTATGCTAATGATTTGGATCTGTTTCATTTGCTAAAATATATTTGTGCATGAAATCATAGGCTTATAGAGGACATATTTGTTTTGACCTGAGTTTGTCTTCTAGTTTACTGTTGTGGAACGAGAGGAGACAGGTGGTCTAGATACATAGAGAGGCTCACTGCATGGAGGGATTTTTTTTTTTTTGCACAATAAAAGAAAAGACAGCAATTTTGAGATGCAAAGTGATTTACCCTGCATCAACGTAGCCCTACAAATTTACCATCATATGTTGTTGTGGCATTTTATAAATACATTGGTCCTCCATGGGACAAACCACAACCAAAATATGTACCAATACCACCCATACAATGAAGTAACAAGAAACAAATCCCCCTTAAGATGGTTTGGGCGCTGACTATACATAAATCTCAAGGACTGACCTTAGCAAGGGCTACCATTAACATTGTTAACACTGAACATCAAAGCTTGACCTTCACAACAATGTCACACTCTACTACTCTAGAAGGAATGCGAATAACACCAAAATTCTCCTTTGAATGCTATGAAAAGATGAAGGATACTACCTATGTCTCACTACGAAAGAAAGAAGAGGCATACTTACATGCTTTGTCACTCTTATAATTACAATACCCCATGTACAGACACAACATCCTATATTCTTCTATGTTGTGATTGTAATTATATACATGAAATATTTGTCCTTGTCTATTATTCCATATGTAATAGTATTTAGTGATGTACTTTAGAAAAACAAATTACTCTATTATATATTTTATAGAAAACAAAAACCCTAACTTATTACAAATTAGTTATTAATTATTTTTTTCCTTGAATATTTTGCACATTTTCTATCTTCCTTTTCTCCTTTCATTGTTCCCTTCCCTCATTTCGAGGGTATGCTTGTTTAAATTTAATTACTCAGAAGGCGCTATTTTAAGGGCAAGGCTCCCACCGACCTTAATCGTCTGTCTAGAGAGCACCTATGAAGAAGCACCACTTGTTTATCTTTATACATTTATGACCAAATATTTCGACGTAGCCGCCGTAGAAATGAAATGCATGCACTTCTATTTTTTTACTCGTGGATATGGTCGATTCATAAATTATTCCTTCATCTAAGTGATACCATGCTTCAAGATGTTTTACCATTTCTTCCAATACGACTGCCCAAATATCTCTATATATTAGGTGATATCACACTGAAATATAGGCATTTCCGACACTCATTGCAAATATGTCTTTTGTTTCATTAAGAGTAACTTAGGTTTTGTTTCCCTATAATTTTTAATTTGTTTTGTTTTGTTGCATTGAGAGGCCATTGTTGGGTGAGATGTTAATGTAGATTATAAATATTAATTATATATAATAAAAATCAATGTTAATCATAAATTAAATATTTCTTATAGATTTGTAATAAAAGTGATACAGACATATATGTCATAATATTGATATTACAATTCACTAAGAAGGAGATGTGCAATTCTTCTGGTTCTCTCTATATAGAGAGATATGTATCATTCAACCATAAAATATTTCAATTTACATATTAATTAACATAATTTTATATCAAAATTTAATAAAATAATTGAAATTAAAAAAATTAACTTATATCTTTACTTTCCAGTATGAGGGAATGATCAGGAGATCAAGTCCTATTCTCAAAAATGAAAGTGCTCGAAATAGGTTCGAACCTGAGCGACCGGAAAGGTCTCATCGTTGTGATTTCGACATTGTGAATGGTTCGAAAAACCAATGTCATATGAGGAAGATATCGCATTCTATATGTTTTCCCATACATAAATGTTTTTTGACTAGATGCCCAATCAGCATGTAGGGACATTCAGCAGGTATATACTTGGAATATTCCATTTTTACTCAACCAATAGGATCATGCCACGTGGCTCAATCTGGGCCATTGGATGTTGGTGTTATGGAGGAATTGGGACCGTTGGATGGTTTTTTTTAGGGCCAATGGATGAGCGACACATGGCCAGCCCGGAGGCCGCCACGTGTCCTTGGGAGTTCATTGTAAAATTTATTTGGAGCCGGTGAGAATCGACCACCGGACCCCCCATCCGCCTACTAGCCCACGCACCATTGCACCACAAGTAGTTCTTAACATACAACGTATGCCACATCATTTTATATTTTAAAGGTTTTACATTTCGGGGTTTGGGAGGCCAGCCCCGAAGGGAAAGCCCCCCCTTCATGTGCCCAAGCGCTGGGTCCATGGCCTAAAACCCACGATTAAAACATAGACTCCGGCGGATGATTTGGCACGTGTCACATGGTGGGGTTTTTAAAGATTTAAATGTGATGGTTAATGAACTGAGACTCCAGGTTCCATACCTCGACGGAGTTGTAAACGGTTACAACGACAGTCACATGGTGGAGTATGGCATTTAATGCCAATGGTTAAGCGGAACTGTAACTCCGGGTTCCAAGACTGTATGGTGGGTTTATTTGTGATCACATGGCAGGGGTTAAAGGTTTTAAAAGGTGGTTAATGCAAACAGTTGGCAGGAACCTTATCACTCTAGGTTCCAAGCCTGTACACGAAGTTTTAAAATGGTCAAGTGCAGAGGTTACGAAGGGGTCGGTATGTGACCACCCTGCCTACTAACACTTTAACATTATGTTAAACGTTCGACCATTTTGGAGTGCGCCCCTAAATTTTAGGGTTTTCCATCAATTTAAATTAATTTAACTGCCTATCTCCACATTTAGTGGAGCTTTTATAGTCGTCATTGGGGAAAATGCATTGGGAGGTCAATTTTCGACCAATTTGGGTGAAACAAGAGTCCACCTAGACTAGTTTGAGCATTCTTGAGCCATTGGTGCAGTGAAAACAACCATTAGAGGCCTGTAAACATATTTAATTTGCAATTTTGAACATAATGACAAAGAGGTACATGTCATTGGGAGCTGGACCAGCAGATGTAGCCCAGGAGGGGTGAACTACTTCATCATGCCTACTATGTAAAACTTATGTGTGAATGTTTTTCTCTGTTATGCACTATTGTTCAGTGTTTTAAGGCTTATATACATGCTTAAAGTTCACTAATTCATCTAATTTTCATGGTTAAAACTCTCATCCTTAAGCAAACATATGGAGACAAATTGTGCATGTTTATATTACTGAAAGGACCCTTAGCACATCAGAACTAATACACTCCTTTCAGATCAAGGAAAGATGTAATTCCTTCACTATTTAAAAATATTCGACAGATATATTCATTTCATATACATATCTATATATGGAGTGAAATTAATATATATATATATTAATATATATATTAATATATATATATATATATATATATATATATATATATATATATATATATATATATATATATATATATATATATATATATATTGTTATTCATAAATAAATTTAATGTCCCTCTAATGTAAAATAATTTTATCAATTTAATGTGTATAGAAAAATAATTAAAAGTCAACAATTTTTATTTCATTGATATTTCAACTTCATGGTATGAGAGATGATATTTCAACTTGTAAGAACAACTTTCGATGATAATGACATATGATCATATTTTAACGAACCAACCAGTGTGGTTCATCTTCAGGAGAAGATCTTAGTATGAGAGGGAGTGGGATTTCTGATATAACATTCAAAAGAATATTAATAACACAATAAAAAATAAATGTAGAGAGAGAACTCTTATTACATGGATAAACATTTCAATGTGAATAATGTGGGTTATAAACAAAATATTTCAATAGCCACATTATTTAAAATATTTGAATGTCAATTATGTATATATTATATAAAACAATTAAAAAATTGTTATGGTTAAAGCAATTAAAAAAATGATTATGGTTAAAACAATTTATTGGTGTGATAGTCAAAATAATTACTTCCTTCTTCTATGTGAAGTTATCACATGGCATATATATATATATATATAGAGAGAGAGAGAGATAATGAATGTAATTGGGGTTTTACAGCTCAAAAGATGGATTCGTATGAAAAAGTAAGATGTATGAAAGCTTTACACTTTTATATTATGATTTTCTTATTTATAATATAAAATAAAATTAATTAGTATTTTTTTTTTTTTAATATGATCCTTAAAACAAAAGATAGATAAGATAAAATAATTCCATGTAGTTTGGAATAAAATAGATGATTACTTCTTAGTGTTATATATATATATATATGGAGGTAAATGAGGTTTACAACTCAAGAGATTATCTCAAATCAAGATGGATTTATGCTTGTTTGAAAATGAGATGTATGGAAAATTTATTCACATGTTTTTTTATATTATGATTTTCTTATATATATATATTGTTTGTTTGTTAAGTTGTGTGAGTTTTGAGATGATTGCAAACTTAACCTTTGGCCTGAAAAACAACCACCTAGAGGCATCTAAGCCATCAAAATCACCCGAGGATCGCACTTGACATGGGCCACACTATCCCTTAACATGGCTAATTTTTTTCCCACGGAGTTTCCAACAAGTGACCTTCACATCATAGAGTGCCTTAACAGTACAGCCCATCACCTATACCACTTGGGCATAATTTGAAATAAAATTAATTAGAAGCCAACCCAAGCTTGGACGCCCCTTGGGATAGTTTAATTCCTCCAAAGGAAGCTCCTCAACCATTAGGTAGTGGTAATTACACTCTAATTCTTATTGCTATTTTAAGAGTATCAAGTTGTGTTATATTTATGCAAAAAAATATAGTGAAATTTAAACATTCTACATTTTTATTTTTTGGCATATTTTCCAATGAGTTTTGCTCAAAATAGAACAAAAAATTGTTGAAATGGTAGACTTGAGTTGCTACCGATGTATAGATTTAGTGCTTTGAATGCTTTTATACATTCAAAAATTCATTTTAAGAAATGAAAAATAGCAAGGTCACTTGGATTTGTATCACTAAATTTAAATTAAAAAACAAAAAAATGAAAAGCAAATAGATTTAGAAGACAAATGTTTCCAATGCTAGTAATATAAATTTTCATTAAATCTAATATTATTATAACTTTCTTTTTACATTAATTACTCAATTTCTCACCATGTTAAATCATTGTCACAATGTTAAATCGTAAATATATATGTTATAATTCCAAAACAATAATAAATTAAATAATATCATTTTGAAATAAATTATCGATCTCTATGCATAATATTGTTTTAAAAGGATCTAAGTGAAACATGTTACATAATGATAAAATAATCATAGGTGGATGGAAATGAGACAAAAGTGATTAGGGTAGAGGGAAAGGGATATAAAATGACTAGTGTGGTTACATTGAGTTGCTCTGAAATGATTGCTTTAGATGGTTCACAAATAACCAAATAAAATGGTCAATTATCAGGATAAACATTTTGGTTCATGAATAACCAAATAAAATGGTCAATTATGAGGATAAGAATTTACATATATGGTATGAGGATATTCATTCATTGTCAAAAGAACTCTAGGTTAGGTTGAATTTGTCATTTTCATTGGATTCTTTGATAACCTAAAGGTTGATTTTGTGGTTGGATTCTTTGATAAGGTTGACACATAATCCTAAGGGATTGGGAAAATTTGTATATTAGTGTAAAATAGGAAATAAGGAAGTCTAAGAGACATTGGGAAATGAATCCCAACAGTCTCACCTCCATGTATATATTCATGAGAACCCTCAATCAAATCACACGGTCCATTTGTGGAGTTACCTCCTGGCCTGACATGGTATCAGAGATAGCTCTTTTTTTGGCCTCCATGCCCTTATAACTCCCTCCATTATGCAAAACTATCTATGTTCTGCATTTTTTGCAAACTTCCACCTCTGTCATATTCCTGCAAATATTCTACATTGTTTTTTTGCGTTTCAAAAATGTTTGAAAGCGAGTTTTTATTTTGTTGCATTCAAAGTTTGTTTTTCGGCCCTCCTGGCCTGTGTCCCACAGTGCACATCCATCCTCCACAGTCCCACAACGCACTGGTGAACCCGACGTGGACCGAATACACACATCTCTCCTCCAGCGCATTGGTGAACCCAACGTGAATTGAACACGTACATCCCTGCTCCCCTCCACAGCCCCTACAGTCTCACATCTACCCCACACAGCCGCTACCTCCCGCAGCTCCTCTCCCCTCTCGTCATTGCTACCTCCCACAACTCCCCACTCCACCACGCTCCCCTCCTTCCTTCCCCCTCCACTCCCTTCCCCCGCTCCCCTCCCCCCTTCCTCCGCTCTTCCTCGGTCCCCTCCACGAGCTCCCCTCCCTTCTACCTCTCGCTCTCCCCCACTTCCCTCCGCGGGCTCCCCTCCCTCTGCTCCCTCCTCCCCTATCCCCTTGCTCCCTCCTCCGCCCTTCCTCCGCCCTTAACTCCCCTTATTCCACCTCCCCAGGACCGACCTTCCCGAGGTCTGATCTTCCCCAGGTCCCACCTCCCCCAGGTCGACCTCCCCCAGGACCGACCTCCCCTCTGCAAAAAAATATTATTTTTTTTACAATTTTTTTTTTTTACCAGAATTGAGTTTTTACAGCAGAGTGCATTTTTCACACCAGAATTGAGTTTTTTACAGCAAAGTACATTTTTTACACCAGAATTGAGTTTTTGCAGCAGAATACATTCTTTACACTAGAATTGAGTCTTTTTCCAGCAAACTACATTTTTTCTACAGTACATATTTACAATGCATTCTATCATATCTATTATGGGAGCAGTTCTCTCTGGCAAGGAGAACTATCCTGAGTGGTCTCGGAAAATCAAGCACACTCTAATTTTTAATGAGTTGTGGAGAGGTATTTGTGAAGGAGAAGGAAAAAATCCACCGACAAAGCCCACCTCAGACAAGGAGATCACTGTTTGGGAAAACAAGAATTGCAAGGCCTATGCCTTGATTGCAGCTTCTGTAAATGAAGAGGTGAGTCGCCATATTACACCATTTTAAAATTCCTATCAGGCCTTGAGGAAATTAAAAGAACTATATGACTCACATTTAGAACTTGAAATTGTTCAACTAATGATTAAGTTATTTAACCTTGAATTTAAAAACAATGACCCTCTTGCTCTAGCATCATAAGTAAGATCTATCATGCATGATATTGAAAATATTGGTGTAGAAGTTGGCATACCTATCACAGCTTATGTTAAGGCATTGTATGCTACTTACTCACATTATCTTGGGTCATTGTAAGCAAGTGGAAACCTCATGAAGATCACCTTTGATTCCCTTGAGAAAAAGTTTGCAGAAAGAGAGAAGGATTTTGGAAAGAATACAACCCCTATATCTTCTGAAGAAGTTGTTTGTTTCGCAGATAGATAGAAGAATCATGCTCAAGATTCTTCTAGAGGAATAGGTTGTCGAAGAGGAAGAGGAAGAATAAATTTCAGAGGAAGGGTGGTCAGACAAGCTCAAAGTGAAAATATGATCTTCATTACATATGATGCAATAAAGATTGGCATGATGCATCTACATGTAAGCTGCCTTGGGAAAAAATTGAGCAACAAAGAAATCAAGAAAAAGGAAAAACTCATGACAGAGACAAAGGTAAAGCACTTGAATCCGCTCATTATGTTGTAGCACATTGTAACATTGGAGTCACTAAAGACTTGTTTGATGCTTCACTTACTTCTTGGAGAAATGATTGGTTGCTAGATTTAGGAGAAACATGTCACATGAATTTTAGAATAGATTATTTTGAATAATTTACTGAAAAGGTTGATGGAGCAATATACTTTGCATACAAATATAAACTCAAGCCATCAAGGCTTGGCACAACCAGGCTTAAGTTGTTTGGTATTCAGACCATCTTCTACATGAGGTTCTATACCTCCCTGAGTTGAGGAGAAACTTGTTGTCCTTGGTCCACATTCGCCATCAAGGACACTCCATTCACATGTTTGATGGCAAGGTTGAGGTCAGAAAAGCATCAGATCACTCACTTGTCATGAGAGGAATAGAAGAAGGAAGACTCCTAAAGTTGCAAGGTACCTCTGCTCATGCACAAAAATTTGCATTCAGTTCTCATTATGATGAAGGTACATTCCCATCAAGTCTTTTATGGCATGCTATATTTGGACACTTAAACTATGACGACCTTCGATTGTTGAAGAAAAATGGTGTTACTGGATTGCCTACAATTCCTAGGAAACTTAAGCAATGTGATGCTTGTATTCTAGGAAAGCATAGTGATCAAAAATTGAATTGGGGGCAAAAATTTTATAAAAATTTAAAGTGCTCAGGATCACTCCAAACTAGAATGATTGGATAGGTATCGTCACCAGGAATCCGGCGCACTTCATTTCACTCAAAACAGAGTCTGTATGAGGAAGATATCTAACCTGTTGTTCGTTTTCCTAAACAACTAAAATTTTTGCAGAAAATGACAGATTGGTGACATGGCAGCCTAGTCAGCAAAAAATAATATTTTGGGAATATTCCTTCATTTCGCCCAATGACACTATGCCAAGTGTTACTTCGTGGTTGGTAACTGAGTGGGTGATTTGTTGCATTTTTTTTTTTGAAGAACCAATGGGATGAGGACACGTGGCTAGCCCGGAGGCCACCAAATGCCCCTCCCAAAGGCAGAATGTTGGCTAATTCCAAGGTCAAATTTCATATTATGATTGGGGGCAAAATTTTAGGGCAGAGGTCGAGCTCGACCCCAAGACCTCCCCCACGCTACACAATAACCTTCCCATTACACCTGAGCTTTGAGTCTTAACCTATATGGGTCTTGACATCTATTTAAAGTTTGAATACGTTATATGGCAGAGGTATGGGGGCCATCATCAACGAACATAACCTTGGGGCATGACCTATGGCAGAAGGCTAACGTAATTGGTAGAGTTTAAGTTTTAAATGGGTTTTAATTAACCCTAATCAACATTTTTATGTGTTAATTGCATTTTAATGTGGATTATGTTAACATGCTCCATTATCATTTAAACCACCACTTATCACATAAATAAACATGCTTATCTCCTAATTAATACTCTCTTAATTCGGCAGTGGAGTTGGCGGATTCTGTCATTTTTGACAGGACTTCAAAATTGGCAGGAATAACTAGAGTTACTCTAGTTTTGGTGGAGTTTTTCTAGGAAATACTGAAGAAGCAATAACTTTGGCATATTTCAACCAAATTAGGCTAAAAAAGAGTCAATAATAGATGATTTGGATGCTCTGAGCATGATGGTGTAGGTTGAGGAGGCAGAGGAGCACTTCTGTAAGTGTTTTTTCACTTTGAATATTAAAGAAGCCCAAGGCCACCAGGAGAAGAGGCCATGTCTAGATCACATGATGACCATTTTTAGAACCAGAAGAGGCTACCTAGGGGTTTTTGGGTCTTCTTAATCCAATGGAGTGGGTTGAAAAGCCATTGGAGTACTGTAGGTGCATGTAATTAGAGAATTGACCATTAATCAAAAGAGGGCCAAGCCATTGAAGTAGGTCCATGGAGATGTAGCCCAGGAGTTGTGAATTCTTTTATCAACTATTGTGTAATGTTTTCAATATGTATTACATTATTTGCAATTTACTTGATCTACATGTGTTTTTAACAACTAATTAACTCATGAATTGCTCATAAAAGACACACAAACTTGACACATAAATCCTCTCATAACTTACTAATTTGAGACGATCCTAAACAAATTTATTTAATACTGATGAGGGAGCTAGCAGAACAAAACTAGTTTTCCCATATTCAAATCAAGTTGGTATCAGAGAAAGGTTTAGCTTATTTTAGCCTTAAGATGGTTTTCCAAGATTATATAGAAGATTAGCTATTGGTTTTATATTTGTGCAAGGAGAATTTAACTGTGTGCAAGTTTACGTGTATCTCTTCTCTTCAGGAGAAGTTGAAGATTGAGGACTCAACTCTCGAATCACATCAAAGAAGCTTTTTATGCATTGCAAGTGTGATGGCAGCTTCATCAAGCATTGTCTCTAGTCAATCTTCCTTAACAAGAATATTTGATAAAAATATGTTGCAGAAGCTCTACATCATGAGAGATATGGTGCAAGAGTTGGTTGAAGCTAGGAAGGAGAACACTATACTTCAAGAGAAGTTGATAGCCATGAAGGAGGAGAAGTAAGAGCTTCTTGAAAAGATGCATGAGATGGAGACTCTTCTCCATATTGCAAATGAAAACCTAGAAAGGTTGCATGAGATGGTGATTCAAGTGGATATTGGTGGCCACTCGCCTATTCCACTTGGGGCCCCACCATTGTTTCATTCAATTTTTCAGTTTCCTTAATTGTAGCAGAGTTTACTATTTTTAGCAGTTTTTCGGGTCTTGAACTTCCAGAACCATTTTGAGGCCCTAAACAACGTTTTTTTGGAAAAATCGGGTGCAACATAGAAGTTCCTTCAATGTTGCTCACATCAAAAGTTGTATTCCTCAGATAGATCTTTCTAACGAGGTATTGTGCATGTCAAACGAAGATCATATGCCAAAGTTACGTCCCTGGGAAGATTGATGTACCAATTTACCCAAGCAGGGCCCATAATTTTGACGCTTCATATCCTAGGGTTAGGTTTTTGGATGTTTAGGGTTATCCATTGTTTCTCAATAATAAATATGCCCTTGAACCTCATTGTAACACAGTTCAGAGGCCTGTAGCCTCCACCTCTCTTCTCAGAGATAAGCTACTAGCGCCCTAGCTAGTTTATTTCCATTCTGTATGTAAGCATATTTCAGTTAGTTTTTATTAATTGAATGAAGTTTTATTTCTGCTACATCTCTGTTTTTATGTGTATTTATGTATTTCATTGTGTTCCTACATAAATCTTGATCTGATGGAGACTCAACTCCATGATGCCAAGGAAACTTTAGCCAAGTATGTGCATGAAAAAGAGGTATGAAATTCAAGTTTATCTTATATTTCCTCTCAAAATGAATGTGTACGTGATTTTTAAAGACACGTTAGAGAAATAGGGTCCAAATTATTGATGAAGATTGGCTATGAAGGTAAAGGATTGGGCAAACATGCGCAAGGCATAGTTGAGCCAATTGTTGTTAAGGAAAGGCCTAGGTATTTGGGTCTTGGTTACGGACAACATGATGGAGAATGCTCCAAAGCCAAGGAGACAAATGAAGGTGTTCCAAGAAGGACTTTCATTACATGTTCATTACCTCAAGCTTTTGAATTTTTTGTTCATGATGAATGAAAAATCCTTTTATACCCACTTTGCAAGAAGATGCTCATAAGCATACAGCTAATGAGAATGACAAGCAAGAGGATGTTGAAAGCTCTAAATTCATTGAAACCATTGTTGGTATTCTAAAGAGAGCCACGACCTCATCAAACTCACCTCCTCAAGAAGGCGACAAAGGTGATTGTGCAAGGTATAACTCTGCCTTTAATCAAGTTGCTTTTGATTATGATAAACATGGAAAATCTTCACATGAGATTTGTAGAAAATTTACATGTTACTTTTGTGGCTTGAATAACCATAATGTTTCAAGATGTTGGAATAATATAGCAATGCATAGGAAACTTTCAAAACAAAGGAGGCAAAAATCCAAAGGTCCATTGGATAATACAAACCATGTTGAAAAAAAGATGCAATTATTTTGCACTCATTGTCATAAGCAGGGTCATATTGTATACAAGTGTTGGACTTTGTATCCAAAAAGTCATCCATGACATTTGAAGAAGGTGAAAGAGATCTTGACAAGAATGGAAAAGAGGATTCCATAATTGATGTGGGTCAGGATGATTCACATGATGAAGTGCAGCTGAAAGAAGCGCCATTGAAGTGGTTTGGAAAGAGATGGTTAGATTTCTTAACCAATTAAGGCCTTGCATTTCTTTTGATGGTTAATGCAAATCTTTCCTTATTGAAGCATTTCTTTGCCAATTGAATGCATTTATTTACTCTTGAAAGTATGCTTCATATCACATGAAGCAAGATGTTGGAAAAGTATAGTTAAGTTGACTCACTTAGATGCAACAAAGATGGCAATTTGTACATGCTTTTGTTTGACTTGAGAGTCAGTTGTTTGAAGAGGCATGTTTTGTCGACTTGTGTTTGGTCGATGAGTTTGTACACCAAGATGTAAGAATGCATGTCGATGTTCACAGGATGTGAAATTTGTTGCTTTGAAGGAGAAAAATAAAGAGGTCGTCAAGTTGTGTTTCTTGCATGACGTGTTTTTCAAGATTAATGGTTTTTCTTGTGACAAGATGTCTCAGGATTTTGGAAGGTCAACTCTTGAGCAAGAGGCTCATGATTAGCCTTCATTCTCAAATCATGGCATGATCAGCATGTCAATATTGGAGGATGATGGAATCAAGAAGCGAAAAGTGGACAAGATTCCAAAGAGTATGCAACAAAACAACAACCATTGTAGACCATTTGATGTGTTGATGCCAATAAGCAAAAGAGATGGTGAATGCATTCTTCCAAATGTGGAATTTGGAACTGTGGAGGTAAAAAGAATGGTCATTTATTTTTTTGTGAGTACTGATATTGGAACTCGTTGTTGTAGTTCACTCAAATGGGCTTAAATTGGAAAAGTGGTTTCCAAGGAGAAGCTTGCATTGAATGCATTTGTGTGCAAAGGAGGAACAATATTCTCAGTGGGAAGGCCATCAGTCAGCTTTCCAAGCACCGAGGGATCGCTTTGGTACATCAAGGTGTTTAATCAGTCAGTAAGCAACCATAAAGTGTTGGATTGGGTCAGCAACGAAATGAGGACATTGGTTGAAGTGTCAAGCCATTTGCAAGGCAAGGCATGTCAGTGAACCCAAGTGGTTGTCATGGAGATTTTTACAAGTTGATAGAACTTTGGAAAGAGAATAATATTAAACTCTCATAAGATAACTAGCCTTTGTGGGTCCAAAAGCCTGTCATTGGGAAGGAGTGATCAAAAAATGAATTGGGGGCAGAAATTTGCTAAAAATTAAAAGTGCTCAGAATTAATCCAAACTAGAGCAACAGGGTAGGTCTTGTCGCCAAGAATCTGGAACACTTTGTTTCACTCAAAACAGAGTCTGTATAAGGAAGATAAAGCATGTTGTTTGTTTTCATAAACAACTAAATTTTTTGCAAAAAAGGACAGATTGGTGACATGGAAGCCTGGTCAGCAAAAAATAATATTCTGGGAATATTTATTCATTTCACCCAATGACACCATGCCAAGTGTCACTTCATGGTTGGTGGCTGAGTGGGTGATTTGTTTCGTTTTTATTGGCTTTTAAAGAACCAATGGGATGAGGACATGTGGCTAGCCGAGAGGTCGCCATGTGCCCCTCCCAAAGGCAGAATGTTTGATAAGTCCAAGGTCAAATTTCATATTATGATTAGGGGAAAATTTTTTGGGCGGAGTTCGGGCTTGACCCTATGACGTCCTCCACGCTACGCAACAAACTTACCATTACACCCGAGCTTTGAGTCTTAACATATATGAGTATTGACATTTATTTAAAGTTTGAATACATTGTATGGCGGAGGTATGGGGGCCAACCCCAACGCACATAACCTTGGCCCATGACCTATGGCAGAAGGCTAATGTACTTGGCGACGTTTAAGTTTTAAATGGGTTTTAATTAACCCTAATCAACATTTTTATGTGCTAATCGCATTTTAATGCGGATTATGTTAACACACTCAATTAGAATTTAAACCACCACTTATCACATAATTAAACGTGCTTATATCCTATTTAATCCGATCTTAATTCGGCGGTGGAGTTGGTGGAGTCCTCCATTTTCAGTGGGACTCCAAAATTGGCGGGATTAATTGGAGTTACTTTAGTTTTAGTGGAGTTTTTCTAAGAAATACTGAAGAAGCCATAACTTTGGCACATTTCGACAAAATTAGACTCAGAAAGAGTCAATCCTAGATGATTTGGATGCTCTGAGCATGATGGTGCAGGTTGCAGAGGCAGAGAAGCAATTCTGTAAGTGATTTTTTCACTTTGAATATTAAATAAGCCCAGGGCCACCGTGAGAGGAGGCCATGTCTAGATCACCTGAAGACCATTTTTAGAGCCAGAAGAGACTAACTAGGGGTTTTTGGGTCTTCTAAATCCAATGGAGTAGGTTTCAAAGCCATTAGATCACTGTAGGTGCATGTAATTATAGAATTGACCATTAATCTAAAGAGGACCAAGCCATTGAAGCAGGTCCATGGAGATGTAACCCAGGAAGGGTGAACTTCGTTATCAACTACCATGTAATGTGTTTGTTGTGTATTATATTCTTTGTAATTTACTTGTTGTGCATGTGTTTTTAACAGCTAATTAACTCATGAATTGCTCATAAAAGGCACACAAACTTGACACATAAACCCTCTCATAACTTGCTAATTTGAGGTGATCCTAAACACATTTATTTAATACTTATGAGGGAGCTAGCACAACAAAACTAGTTTTCCCATATTCAGATCACATAGCAAACAATACTTTCATGATTCACATTCCGGAGCACATAGAAAAATTGAGATTATTCATTTAGATATATGTGGCCACATGCCTATTGCTTCTGCAAATGGAAATAAATATATGATGACATTTATTGATGATTACACCAAAATGTGTTGGGTTTACTTATTGAAGAACAAATTTGACGCTTTTCAAACATTCAAGAATTTTCATGCATGGATTGAAAATGATGCACAAACTCATATTGGCTCTTTGTGCAATGATAATGGAAAAGAATACACTTCAAACGAATTTGAAAACTATCTTTACCAACATGGGATCAAACATCAAATAATTGTGCCCTATAGTCCCCAACAAAACTGTGTAGTTGAAAGAATGAACATGACAATTTTAAATATGGTTCGCTCCATGATGTTTTGGGGTGATGCAGTTCTATGTGTTGTGTACATAAAGAATATATGTACTTCTAATACAATCATAAATAAATCTCCTTATTAAATGTGGCATGGCCACTTTCCTCCGGTAAAGAATTTCAGGGTCTTTGGTTCCACCTATTATGCTTTGATACCTAAGGTACAAGGAAAAAAAATTGGTGGCAGAAGTTGAAAATGTATCTTCTTGGGGTATTCCAATAACTCCAATGGATATCATCTCTATGATGAAGTTAATAAGAAGTTTGTGGTATCTAAAGATGTCATATTCCTTGAATCTTCCAAGACCGTCGATGTTGTTGAGCGGCAACTTGATCGCTTGGATAGATTCACACAAGCAAATTTATTTCAAGAATTTGATAATCAGATTCCACATCTTGAAGGGGGGATTCCTATACTGAATCAATCTGTGGAATCATCTTCCAAAGCACTCTCTCCCCCACATGAAGAACCAACCACGGATGACACCTTGAATGATGTGATTAACAGAATTGGGAGACTGAATCTTGATTCAATCTCAACTCAGTAAAATGAGTAGCCTGGGCCATCTCAAAAAGGTCCCCCAAAATGGCTGACAAAGACACTGGAAAATGTTCATCCTGATGAGGTTGGAAAGACAAGAACATGAAGCTCCACCAGGAAAAATGGAGGTGATATAGATGATTCAAATTCACCTATTGATATGGATGTTGCTTGTAATTGTGAATAATTTTTTTTTGCGAATCTTGAATCAACTTCCTTCAAAGAAGTCACTTCTCATGATGAATGGAATGAAGTGATGTAAAAGGAGCATGATGCCTTGATAAAGAATGGCACTTGGAAGCTGATTGATCCTCCATTGGGAACCAAACCAATTGGCTGCAAGTGGGTCTACAAGAACAAGTATAAAGCAGATGGCTCACTTGACAAGCACAAAGCCAGGCTTGTGGCATAGGGTTTTGCACAGTAAAAAGGGGTCGATTATGAGGAAACTTTTGCCCCCACAACAAAACGGGCCACCATGTAGACACTCTTTGCCTTATCAGCTCAGAAGGGTTGGAAAGTCCATTAGATGGATGTAAAAATCGCCTTTTTGAATGGAGATATAAAGGAGAAGGTTTTTATGTCCCAGCCAGAAGGATTTGTTGTGAAGGGCCAAGAACACAAAGTATGCAAGCTTATAAAATCCTTGTATGGCCTTAAGAAAGAACTGCGAGCTTGGTATGAGAAATTCACTGAGCATATTCTGAAACTTAACTTTAAATATTTTGATCTTGATGATGCAACTTTGTTTGTTAAGAAAGTTGGAAAAACAATTGTATATCTTGTGGTGTATGTAGATGATCTTTTGATGACAGGGAACAATGAGAGTTATATTGCATCCATAAAGAAGGAATTGAAGAAAGGTTTTGAAATGACTGATTTGGGTTATGTTCACTACTATCTTGGTATTGAAGTAACTCAACATCCTAAATTTATATTCCATTCTCAAAAGAAGTACATTGGAGATCTATTGAACAAGTTTGGCATGGCTGAATGCAATACTTTGACCACTCCAATGGAACAAAACTTGAAGTCACATCCATTGAAGGGAAGAAATTTGAGGATGCAATGAAGTATAGACAACTTGTAGAAAGTCTCATCTACCTGACTACTACCAGACTAGACATCTCATTTGTTGTTGGAATCCTCTCCAGGTTTATGCAAAAACATTGTGAAGGACATTGGTCTGCTACAAAAAGAGTTCTAAAGTACTTACTCAAGACTTTGGACTCAAATATACACAGGTGGGCGACTTCAGCTTGATTGGATACTTTGATTCAGACTTTGATGGAGACAAAGAAACTGTGGTATCTACTTCAAGTTATACTATGAGTCTTGGATAAGGAGCTATCGCTTGGAGATCACGCAAACAATCAGTTCCATTAGATTCCACAACTGAGGCAGAATATGTGGCAGCAGCTGAAGCAATAAAGGAAATTGTGTGGCTTAGGAAAATCCTAGAAGATTTGCAGATGAAACAAATGCATTCAACTCCACTCATGATCGACAACACTTTTGCAATAAATTTGGACAAGAACCCAAAGTTCCATGATCGAACGATACAAAATACCATCTAATTCGACATCATGTTGAGGCCAAAACTATCCATCTATGTCATCGTTCCACAAATGAGTAGACTGTAGACATCTTCACCAAAGCGCTTGGAAGAGAAAAGTTTAAGAAGCTCAGAACAATGCTTGGACTCACCAACATCCCTTCAGATTAAGGGGGGGGGGGAAATGTTGACACCTAATCTTAAGGGACTGGGTGAAAAGTGTAAAATAGGAAATAAGGAATTCTAAGGGACATTGGGAAATGAATCCCAACAGTCTCATCTCCATGTATATATTCATGAGCACCCTTAATCAAATCGCACGGTTCATTTGTGGAGTTACCTCCTGGCTTGACAGATAACCCAAAGCCACGATTAGGATAACCTCGATTTTTCGAAATGAGGCACCTTTAGATTCAACATTTTGAACTTGTAATAAAATTATATTTCTATATTGTTATTCTAGATGTGGTATCATTTGATTTAGAGTTTTAAATATGCAAATGGTGGTTCTGAAATGTGAACTCAAATCCTTAAATACATGGATATTACTTTATTAAGCAATAATCTCAACCATAGAAACCTATATACTTTATGCAAATGATGATGGAGTTTAATATTTTACAATTTTTTGAACAAACACTTTGGTGGATGAGCATTGCCTCTAGGCTTCCTCAACAAGTTTTGCCATCATCACCATCTTAGGTTCTTTATGGCAAACCACTATAGACTTAACAATTAAATAACTTAAAATTGATGGAAAACATGCAAATGTGAAAAAGGAATATACTGGAAAATTTCTTGATATATGATTTGCATCTTTTTGACATGTTTCTATGCTCTTTAAAATAGTTTCACAAACAATGCCCATTTTTTTTTCATTTTTGACATATTAAATTGAAGTAAAAAAAAAACACATTATTTTTTGTAAAATAGATTGTTAATAATGGGATTCATCTTTCAAATTTTTTTGGTTAAATTATTTTTAATAAATCAATTAAATTTAAAGTCACTTTTATAATATAAATACTGTTTGGTTAATTGACCAAGGTTACAAGTCATATTTACTATGGAAAAATGATGGACCAACAAATATGACAGTCATGTATAGCATAACAAATGTGTCAATTGACGAGGATTTGAGAAAGTGTATGTAAAGAATATTTGCATTTTTTTTAATAATTAATTCAGTTGTCTCAAAAAGGCCTCTACTTACATCAAAGTCAACTAATATCCTTGCAACTGACCTTTGTCTTTCATAGAAAAAAACTATCATCCACAAGAATAATTTTTCCTAGGTTGTTTTTAGTTATGCATAAATCCAGAATAGTCTAGGTTTCGAAGGGGAGTTTAAGAAGTTTTATCCATAGTGGGGTGTCTCATCCCTAGCATAAAAAATAGTGTCATGGTTTTATAGACAAATAATACCTATCCAGAAACCAAACTTCATTTAACATAGAAATTGCATTTTCTTCCTTGCAAAAGACAAAACCAATGCATCCCTCTTAGTAATATGTGAGCTACTAGTAGATAGCCTAAACTTGAACCTCTATTCTACTTTATCTATCTTAGAAGGTACTCCATCCCTACCCTATTTACAATAAAATTCCATGCCAAAGTGCATCCTCAAAAGATTAAGGATTTGGTCGATTGCAATATATACCCCCCACAACTAACACATCCTTCCTCAACTTCCAATGACCTACATCATTTTTATTTCCAATAAACCCAAAACCTTCTTTAGATACCAAACAAAGCACATGTTCCTTCTACACTCCTTCACAATCACCTTTTGTCATAAGGTATAAAGAGTTCAATCATGTCGGAGGGTGTTTGTTTTTCTAAACATTAACTCTCAAATTGGCGAAATCAGTTGGAGACAATACACCCATAACCATGGTCTATTTAAGAGGTCCCTTATAATTATCCAAAACTTGCAATATTAAGCATTTGTAGCACCAATATTACCACTTTTCATACTATTTGTCGGACTCAAGAAAAATCCTTATCTAAAATATGTATATGTAAAAATGGTTAAAATGTGTTTAACCATTTGAAAGAGGAGTTGTCTTTAGTGCGACATTTTGGAATTTCAAGTGCCGGAATCAGTTGAAAAAAATTGAGATAAAATCTTGATTTCTATTATTTAAATTAGATTTTAATCGTATATATAGATTAAGCTCTCTAAAAATTCCTTAAGACACTTGATTGTGCAAATCGAAATTTAAAAAGATTAAACAAGTCTTCAAAAAGCTATAGACTACTAATTTGAAAAATCATATCATTACGATTCAGTTAAGCGTTTCCTTTCCCCACGTTCAGATATTTCCCATTTATAATTTCAAAATTAATAAAAAATTATGAAATTATATATGGAAAATTAAATTCCAACATCTTGAGCATCATTTACAGTAACACTTTTCGTTTAGCCTACTGCTTTTTGGACATATAAAATTGCAATCCCACCGCCACAAAATGGAGACTCAACTTTTATCCACAACTGCAATTTAAGAGGGTTTGGGCCTTGTCTGATGAGATCGTCTAGCGTGCAAATAGAACAATGGACCTCTTGACGAATTGAAGATTCGTGAACAGCTAGAAGCGGAATTGAGGTAGATTTTTTACAAGCCCTGTAAACGAGATCTTTCTTTTCATTCATATGTTTGTCAGATCAGATCAGTAGCCCTTTTTGAAATGGAATGAATGATTTATAGCAGTTACAAAATGTTTACAGCGTGATCTATAAGCAAGCTTTTCACAGTGCTGTGAGGTGTAAGTCTTTCCCCTTTTTTTCTGAATATTTGATTGTGTTTTGGCAGTGGATGGTTATTCCAGGCAACCAAGTTTGTCGATCCTCTGATCCTGAGTCGGTTCTAGGAGAGAATAGGCCAGATCCAGCCATGCCATCTATCTTTTTTAGCATATTTGTTTAAGGTAGGGTGTTTGGCAGCTGCCGTGCTTGCTTTTTTTGCCTTTCCCTTTCATGGGCAGCATGAGCACGGTTTGGGTTGGCAATATGGGCACCAGCTGATGTTGATGGGTTGGTTCAGATTGAGAAGAGGCCAGATCCGTCCACATTCTCTTTATTAGTATTTTTGTATTAGCCAGGGTGAGGGGACTAGAGTGCTTTGCGATTGTTGTGCTACCTTTGGGATCCGAGGTTCTGTGATTAAAGATGCTCAAGCCCAGGCGAAGATGTTGCTTACAGACGCTGACTGAATTCGTTTAAATGTGTAATGACATGGTGACATTGGGAAAGCATCTTTGTTCAATATGGTCTGCAACAACTTTAAGGGCAGCAATGTCCTCTTTGGGTTACAGTTTTTCAAGCTTATAAAAAATTTTGATTGTTGTTGTGGGGGACGAGAAATTCTTTGTGGTATTGGACGAGTTGTGGAATCAAGGTTGTATTCCCTACTCGGAGGAAAGATCCGATAAGAGAAATCCATTGAAATACAGCCCCTCTCTGGACACGAAGCGTGGATGTTTGCAAGAACAGCTTTCAAAGATGGCCATGCTCCTATGGAGTTGGAAGACTCTGTTGCGTACCAGTGTAAAGGTTTTCCTTTAGCATTAAACGCGGTAGCCGCAACAATGAAGGGCAAAAGCTGTGTAGATGAATGGGAGATTTCTTTATCTTTGATGAAACCCTCAGATCCATCTTTTCCACAAACTCGTGCTCCCGTTGATCAAGAGTTGTATCAACGATCAAAATGGAGTTGTGATGTTTTTCCCCATTCAAACGTCGAAATTTGCTTCTTCTCTTCTGTTATGTTTATGGGAGACGCAGATTTGATGTAGACAAATTAGTACAAATATAGATTGCCTAAGGGCATGTTATGAGCAAAAAGGGAACCCATTTAATGGGCATGGCCATTGGGCCGTAACTATGGAAATCTTCAGGGAGCTTGTGGTTTGTTTCAGAGTTTAAAAATAAGGGGACTTAGGAAGTCAATAGGGCATGCCAGCAAAGAGCTCATGATAATGTTCTTCGTGATATGGCTATTTATGTTTAAGTTCCTCATATAATGATGTCTCTGAATCAAGGGTTTGCCTGATGTGATATGCCATTTTTCTAGATTTCAATTATTTAACGTTTTCAACGTTCTCAAATTCTGGACATCTAGAATAATTTCCCAATCCCACCTAAGATTGGACAGCTTAAAAATCTCAAGTATTTTTATTTGAACTTATGGATGATTCCACAGCAAATCTCTAAACTAAGCATTCTGTATTCTATAGTCAACTCCTGGATTAAGTGTGGAAACTGAAGCTCCTGCAAATGTTTGGAGTTTGAAAGGTCTCAAAAATTTGACACATCTGTTTGTCAAATATTAAACCAGGATAAAGTCAGGAATTAAAGAAAGCATAATGGGGAATTGGCTGGAGATGAGGCACTTATGGTTGAAGTACAAGGAAAATTTATATGGGTAATGAAGGATCTTCCCCAGGATATGGAGGACTTGAAAAAGCTACCCAGGTTCATTATGGCTTCTTACCATGGGGTATCAAACAATGGACTGTGGAATGATACTGCCCAAATTCTGTTCATGTCTTGAACATATATCATAGACCTTCGAAAAAATTTCCGACAGTCTTGGAGAAGCTACCCAATTTGAGTCACCGGAAACACTATATTGCAAAAAGAATGACATGAAACTGTGCCTCCAACAATTATTCAGAAACTGGGTAACTGTAAGTAACTGTAATTCTTATCATTAAACATTCATCATTTTCTGTTATAAATGTGATGGTGGTTAAATGAATGTATAAGATTTTTAAAATGTATGACCTTTTCTTATAAATTTTGGTTAACAATTGTTGCACAGGAAACCACGGTGGCTCTAATGGAGATGAGGAAGAGGAGCCACAGCCTTCGAAAGAAGATCCTTGTGGCAATTGAGCTTAGCAGCAATGCCCTGCCTTGCGGGAAAGCCTGAGAATTTCTCAAGAGATATTCAATATTTGTCATGCTAGTAGTATTAGTAAGTTGGCCTTATGGGAGGTGCATAACACAAAAATTGTGTACGTTAGGAAAATTTCTTTCAACTTGGAATATTGTTTGAACTTTATTTTGTGGGGATAATGCATTGTTCACTGCCAAAGAGTCTGAATTTGCATGATTGAAAAGCGTGGCTTGGATGATGCTACATGCACATGTTTACAGAAGAAAACTAGTCTATGTGTTGCTTCTCTGTCAAACACGGATGTTAGATCTCTGATATAACTGTCACCATTCATTATTTGACATGCGACTTATCTGCATGTCACCATTCATAATTTGACATATGACTTGTCTGCATGGTCTGTCAGCATATGTCCATTGCAAGAATGTGGCATTCAATACTGCAAAGGTGAATTTGTTTTCCTTAGTTGCATGAAGGTTGAATGAATTGGCATTGAACTGTTACCCATCTAGC
Source organism: Pinus albicaulis (assembly GCA_034641835.2). NCBI lineage: Eukaryota > Viridiplantae > Streptophyta > Pinopsida > Pinales > Pinaceae > Pinus > Pinus albicaulis. Next base: position 1,100,332,282 of record CM076570.1, on the reverse strand, counting down.
AGTGTTCTTAATCATCATTTTGTGTATTGCATAATCATCTTACATTTGCGAAAAGTTCTACTTGTGTATGGGATAATTTTGTTGGGCTATCAAGGTGGTTATTATTAGGGGTCTGAGTGGTCAGGTGTGAAGATTTAGAAAGCGTGTGGTTGTCTATTGCTAGATAAAATGAGGACATCAAGCATAAGTTATCAAGCAACCACAAATATGGTGTTAATATTTAGATATCGCGTGCTTATAACACTAAGCAACATTGTGTGCTTTTCTTAACTGTTTACAACCAAGTGATAAGAAAGTTGAGGTAAACTTTCTCGCTGATTCATCATTGCATCACGTTTTATTGAGTACTTGCCACCCTCCCTTTGCTGGTTTTATTGCCATTTGTCTAGTATATGATGGTTGATTATTGTTCTGCTAATACCGTTGTCAATCTAGGAGTTTACCGGCAGTGAATTTGTGTATTTCCCTATTTTTTCTGATTGTCATAATATGAATTACAGAGCAAACATGAAATACTGTGATACTGTTGAGTAAAAAATGAATAGGAATCGGTCCTGTAGTCTGCTGTGTTAAGTTTTAGGTTCATTGTGTATACACTATATAGTCAGCTAATTTAATGTATATATGAAGTTTGTTCATGTAAATATCAGCAGTTGTCAGGTCTGAGGTGACTCCACTGTGAAATTATTTCAGTTGTTTGCTTCAGTACAACATGGCATCACATATCTTAAGGAATTGTAATTTTAATGACTCGCTGAACATATCAAACCGTAGAACCAAAATTGATGATAATGGCAATGATATGCTAGTGGTTTCATGAAAACTATATTAAATATGAATGTATAGTCTTTGATAAATGGAGTGCATAGTCTGTCTGGGCGGTCTTGTGTCTCTATTCAAGGTGGTACTTAGAGGCGGAAGAGTTTAGTTTGCATATGAGATTGAAGTCCTTGATAGGCCATAACTAGAAAGTCATACACAGCTAACAATGGTTCCAACATGGCTGTAATTTTGTCTAAATTATCTTGTTGGTTCGTATCCCCTCTGGGTAACATTTTTACAGCATCGCTATTAGTTGGTTACGTTTTTTTATCAGAGTAACCATGTTGACGCGGGATACTCTCTAAATTATCCTCGTCATAAGGATCCAACAAAGTCACTCTATGAAGGGTTGAATGGTAAAGTTCCATAGCCCAACTCTGTATGCCCTGAAGAGAGGGCATGAAGAGAGGGCATGCCCTTCTCATTCAAGTTTTATAGTACCATAGATCAAAGGGTACACTGTTCTATACTATAGCGCGCAGCTACTAATTCAGTACTTAGTTTTTATCGTCGTGAGATGAGAGAGCGTACGTAAAAAAAGTGTGGGGGAAGTACCTTCGATAGCCCACCTCTGTATGCCCTGAAGAGAGGGCATGCCCTTATCATTCAAGTTTTATAGTACCATATATCAAAGGGTACACTGTTCTATACTATAGCGCGCAGCTACTAATTCAGTACTTAGTTTTTATCGTCGTGAGATGAGAGAGCATACGTAAAAGAACAGTGTGTGGGAAGTACCGGTATGTTTCACACTGATCATCTAATACTGGGTTGATGTCATTGATTCACTGTTTTCTATAGATGTGGCATGTAACATGAGATAAAAGCGCGCGGAAAGTGGCTTGGGTATCACTTTTAATTTAATGTCCAATATATGGTTTACTGATAGCTATACGTGTAAGACAGATGTGGCCAGACCTGCCTGCCAATGCCAAGGAAGGAAGCATTGATGTGATTGGAAGTCATGTATTCTGGAATGGGCATGAACCAAAAGAAGGCACATTATGTTTCATTTCATAACTATCGTACAATTAATAAATATCAATTCTTATCTTTATGGTCGTTTTTTTTCATAAAGTTTCATGTTCTAGCTTGTGCTTTTTTTGATTGGCCAGTAACATCATAAAGGATTTCTGTTCATGTCATTGTGATTAGGATTGCTTCAATTTAGTCAAGCTATTCGATATTGTTCAACGATCACAGCTCTATGTCATTATAAGGATTGGTTTATTTATTGCGGCTGAATGGATTTTTGGGTTTGTTTTTTCTCACTTGCAAAGGGATTTACCTCTCTTCTCTCTCCAAACAAGGGTTTTTATTCATGTGATTGTGTTGAGGATCGCTGCAATTTAGTCAAGCTTGTTGAGATTATTTAATGGGCAGGGCTCTATGTCATTATAAGGATTGGTTTATTTAGTGTTGAATGGATTTTTGTTTTTGTTTTTGTTTTATTTTTTATTATAAATGTTGCAAGGGTATTTGCCCCCCTGCCTCCCAAAAAAACCCACGTAACTTGTGGCTTCGCGTTTCGGGGATTTTTGGACCCTTGGGAAACATCCTCAAATTGCTTGGACTTCATCGAGGACTTATTGGCGGTCCACTTGTACATTCTTCACCCTTGTGAGACACAAGGTGTAGGTTTGAATGCACATATGCAAGATCCCCAATTTTGTACAATCCCAACATGTCGTGCTTCACATAATGAATGAAACTATAGGTGCTCCAATTCATTTCCACTGATGAAGAGCTTGCCACTTGTGATAGCATACAAGTGGCAAGACATTGCAAATAAACACCATTTGCCCCATCACAAGTCCTCCATTTAACTAGGTTCATTGTCCTCATCCAATTTGATATGTCTACGAAATCCTCCAGTCTAGCATCAAAACAAGCAAATTCCTCCCTTGCATCAATTTGTAAAGAAGTTAGAAACAACCTTTGAAAATATTTCTTCACTCCATGGGCCACCTCCTTGTCCCTATATTGGGCCTTCCTCTTCCCTTTGCTTTGAGCAATGAAATTTTTATCATAAAATTTTGGATTTAGAGCATGTTCAAAGTGTGCAATGGAGTGTTAAAATCCATTCCATTGTAACAATGATGGATCTCAAATGCTCTACATCAACCATGGTATCAATGCCATCATAAACCTCTCCCAAGAAGGGTTTGCCTATGCTTGCATCTGGGAGAAGATCAAATACAGGTAATGTGAACTTGAGCAAGAAATCAATCTTGCTCCACCAATCTTCATCAATCAACAACCATTGCACCATACTTCCCCTCTTTGATTATGCGTCTCTCAAATCAGCCCAAGTTACACCCACACCATAGTCATTAATGCAAGTTTGACTTCAACAATGTGGTGCAACATGAAGAAGTTTGAGGCATATTTTTTCTCGGTAATTTTGAGAAACTCTAATTTGGAGTATTCTCGATATATTGATCGAGATTAGTGGATGTTGGAGATGAGTTTTATAATCTCCATAGTCTGCCTCATGACTTCCTTAAATCCGTTTTGTTTTACCTCAATCTCTTTAAAATCATATTTAGATTATCGGCAATGCAATTAGTTCAATATATATGATTAATCAAACTTGCTGCTCCAACAACTCATGCCAAGTAGTAAACAATGTTTAAGCAATCAATTACCCCCTTGGTTTTATCAATCTTCATTACATGAATTTTCTAACTTTGTGCATACAAATAATCCCAATATAGCAGACAGACAAGATGAGTCATATCATAACTCATTTCTTTTACTAAGTACTAAGAAACATTTCCTGCCAACATTTTGAATTGGGTCATTAGTGGTTCACTTGTTGGATGTTTAATGCCTCCAAGCAATCTTGCTTCATCAATCAACACCCTCTACACCATACTTTCCCTCTTTGAATTTCCCTGTCTCAACTTAGTGCAAGTTGCACTAACCACCATACTCATTGATGCATCTTTGATTTCAACAAGGTGGTGCAACATGAAGTTTGAGACATGTCTTGTCTCTACAACTTTGAACAACTCCAATTTGGAGTATTCTCAATATATTGCTTGTGACTGGTGATGAATTTTATAATCCACCTAGTTTGCCCTATAACTTAATCCATTTTGTTTTGGCCTCAATCTCTTCTAAAATCATATTTAGATTTGGGACAATGCAAGGAATCCAAAATATATGAATGTATCTACTTCATTAAATGAATTGTCTAAATTTATGCATACAAATCTCCCAATACAATAGATGGACACAATGAGTCGTAACTCACCTCTTTTACCAAGTACTGAGAAACATTTAAATGCGAACATCTTGAATTGGATCACTTGTGGTTCACTTGTTGGATGTTTGATGCCCCCAAATCCAAGTTAATGTTTCATGCTGAAGACATTAGATCTTGGGATAGTATTATGATTAATAAATCTTGAAATGTAAGGCATTTGCAAGGCACACAACCACAATCAATTGATGTTAAAAACAAAGTCCTATTCTAATATTGAAGAAACATAATTTTTCATCAAATAAAATGAGGAAATGGCATCAACAATGTCAACATGAATCTTCGACAATTGTGCACACACACTAACTAAAATGGAAAAATGAATACTACCAACATGTTTCCATGAGCTTGATGAGGTATGAGCTTGTACAACCACATCACACATAGGCTAGTTGTTAGTTGCATTTCCATTGTGAAGGCTTTGTAGAAATTGTCAGTGAATAAAAGGTCTTATCACTAAATAATAATTAAACAAGTAAACAAATGTATGATTGTGTAGGAGACTCTAGAAAGACATGTAGAATATTTGAATGAGCTTTTCTTGGTTTCAAGAATAATATATTTTCTAGCGAACATTACCAACCACGTGAAGGTGGAAGCTTATTTGATCCTTCCCCTCTTCGCATTACTCTCAATTCCCTATACCCAATCTATCTACTGGAAATAGAACAAAATTGAAAGTGAGAAAGTATGATTCATGTATAGAAAGAATGTGTATGCAAATATGTGGTCTTGTACATATAAACCATATACGATTTATGTATAAGAATGTAGCAAAATAAAAATTAAGTAGCAAGTTTATACTAATAATTTTATCCATCATACTCATGAACATTGCTAGGTAATTAATACTGGATGATACCTTATTTACATATGAAGGTTGTCTTCCACATCAATTTGTTGGTTTTGACCCTACACAATTAATTGATGCAAATATATTCTTAGTAAAAACAAAAAATAAGATGCAGTGACACACATACATTAACACATAAATATTGTTGTGGAAACCGAAAATCAAGAAAACTAGAAAGATTTTTCAGTGTATTATCCCTTTACAATGTTACAATACAATATGTATATGTCATGGTATCAATAAACCGTGAATCCATTAACCCCAGATTAGAATACAATTCTAGTTCCTTAACCAAAATTACAAAACCATGGGTTGAAACACCATGCACCACAAAATTGCTAAAAATGAAAAATGTGTTGAAAATTGCCAAAAACAAACATAAAAATTTGCCCATTATTTTTGGGCTCTGCTACCCCACCTATCACCCACTGTAATGAATCACACATTTAGGTAGTTATGCAAAGAATATAATACATATCCAATATTCTCTCATTTCTTGTTTGCTTTGCATACAACGGGATGTGAGAGCACATGATCAACAATCCAGAACAATAATGTCCATTATTTCTCTATGTGAAGATAATTTCTTAGTGCTCCCATATTTTGTTAATGAATCTGCAACATTCTTCAAAGTGTTCACCACTACCAATAACACCACCATGTTTTCAATCATATCTCTCACAAAGTGATATTGAACATTGACATGCTTTGTCTTAGAGTTATAAACTGCCTTAGCTATAATGACAGAAGCCTCATGGAATAAATCACTAGCTCTTGTGAGCCAATCTCGACCATCTCATGCCGGTCATATAGCAACCCATGGAGAGCACTATCCCATCGCAACATGTCCAGGGGAAGTGAAATGTTTGCTGCCAAATGGAAGATCAATGGCAAATTTGGGTGACCCTCCCTTGTGAGAACCCATGTTGAATTTCCACGATCTTGGGTCTAGGTTAGAATCTTAGAATCTCTAACACTACCAAACCAAGAATCTCAACAAAATATACTTTGCACAACGGAATATAAAATAGCAGTAAATCACACATGCACAAGTATAGACATTTTTTAACAAAATATTGTACAAATATGCACAACCACTCATTCTTCGTTATTTTAAACCAACTGAATAATACAACAGTCTTAGGGCTCCCTTACAAGGGATACAATATGCAATAACATTCTCATTGCAGTCTCTATGTCGTCTCTCGTCTTGCCGATCCTTTGCTCTTGTTCTACTATCTAGTTGCCCCTTAGTCCATCAAAGGACAAGACATACAGTCTCCAGGAGTGCTCCCACCTATCGCTGTTGCAAGTCAGTTATGCTTTAGTGAACACAGGTTGATACAATCTGCTCTTCTAGGGTAGCGAACACCTGAGCTCCAAACTTCCAATCTAGTAGTCTCTTTCGTTCGTCAAAGAGCTAAACATTAGACTACAAACTTCACCCAAACTTCAACGGTCAAACTCCCTTGTGAATTCTTGTCAAGGGCTACTTTGGGCTATCAACACATTGCCCTCCAACAGACCAATGATGCCCAATACACTCACCGCAAGATTTGCTCCTAAGAGGGACTTTCAACCATCGCGAAAATTCCTCCAAATGACTCCCACAGGCTTCTAGACAAACTGATCCTATAACACAGATCCAACACCTACAAGAATGTAACAAAGCACATACATTTAGCTCATTGTTTAAGTTTTTTTTTCTCTACTGTCAACCTCGACTTGGTTAGGGAAAAAACACAGTGATTTCCAACCCTTAAATTCTACCCAAATTTTCTCCTTGGAGTTGTGGTTGTCCCTCCTTGAGAGGTCGTGCTAGTTTGTTGCAAGTATGGGTTGTTCTAGCAATCAAATAGTCTTCAACCCTCCTTCAATTTATTGCGACATGCTCTAGATCTCCTTGACAGGTCCGCGACAGCCTATTCCAAGGACAATCCACTCTCAAACAAGCCATTAAAAACTTCAATCCTTGATATCTACCCCTCGAACCTCCCTTTCTGCAATTCAGTCACCAAAAGAAGCCCTGAAAACCTTCTTTCCCATGTTGGTTTTCCTCCTTATGCTTGCGGCCAAGACAAAATTATTTTTCTCCTTCAATGAGCTGCTCTTGTGATGTGTTGCTCACTTTGGATGTAAGAAATAACACTCTCCTCACCTTCTATTTGTATCCATAAGAAGGGATTCCTGAAAACATCCAATTAGGGTTTGAAAAACTGTCACGTGGCTTATTAACATCATGCCAACCTAGACTCTTCTTGTGCAAACCCACTTCTTATCTTCAAAAATTCATAACTCCATTTCTACAACTCGAAATCAGATGATTTTCGTTACGACGGATTTGTGTTGATGAGAAATATCATCCTCATCCATCACATGTCGAGATGTGTCCATGGTTTTGGCCCAAATCATGATGGGTGCAAAACCTCAACTTGGGTTCCAAGCCCACAAGTGACTGTTTTGGTGCTCCACCCTCAAAACCCTGAACCTTAGGGCTTAGAGCACTTTCCTACCTACTAAAAAATCAACACTCCCTCTTAGCGAGGGAGGTACTTCCAAGACTAGGAAGTAACTCATCATCATCATCACTACTTGCAACACTTGCTCAACTCTTAGTGCTCACCATTGTCGCAATTCATGTGGCATGAACAATGCCTCTCTCGAAAGTGTCACTATCACTAGAAGCATCCTGCTTCTTCTTCTTCTCCTAGAATGTCTTCCACTCTCTCCATGATTCCTTCTTGGTAGTTGAAGGAGCACCCTCAGTCGCCATTGACTATGCGCTCTTCTTGGGCTGCAAATTCTCCCTATGAACTTGCAAGCTCCCACTAGAACTCGACTCCCTCTGAGCCTCTGGAACCTAGACCTTCTTCTTTGGAACCTTTACCCACCCCTCTGAAGCCTGCACCTGCACCTGCTTCTCCGAAGCCTTCAGCTACTCCACCTCCTTCTTCTTTCCATTATTTATAGGCTTATCCGTCAACCTGTATAGACCATGCTCTCTAACTCCAAGCACAATACCATTGGAGCTAGGGCCTATGGGCCTGAGTGTTTCCTTCCCATCCTGGAACAAGACCTCAAACCCCTTCTTCTCGATCATTGAGACAAATATCATGCTATATCAGAGTCTTGGTACAAATAGTACATTCTGGACCCACATCACTCGTCCTGTCTCCACCCTAAATGGCACAACTCCTAATCCTCATATCTCCTTCTGACTCATGTCTCCCAACACCATGTGCAACTTCGAGTCCCATTTAATTAGTCTCGAAAACCTCCTATGACCCTGCCATATGTTTCGTCGCATCGTTGTCCATGTACCATCCATCCTCATCGATAGTGCCCTGCAAGAAATGAGAGATCATAGCAAATTCCTCCTCCTCCAATCTCCTGGTAAGAGAATTTATCTCAGTAGAAGGGGCAACACAGACGACCTGCTTCCCTTTCCTTTTCTTGTCATTTCCATTCTTTTTCATTGGACATCTCGACGAAAAATGACCCATCTCGCCACACTTGAAACACTTGACTTTACTCAAGTCCTTCTTCTACTTACCCTTCATTCATGCTGCAAGTGTCACATCCTCATCTACCCTCTTTGTTGGATAAAGACCCTCATCTCGCAACTCTTCCTGAATGAATTCATCCCACAACCTATTCCATTGGAAACTTGTCCTGGCAATGATCCCTTTGATGAAGGGCTTCCCTTCTAGAGTAAACCCTTTCAAGGCAATCACCGACGACAACAAGCACATCTTTGACTTGAGACAATCTCGTCAGATACGAAGTCACTCCTTCACCCTGTAACATCTTGGTGGACTTCAACTTATACTCCAATACCAGTACCCGGTTCTCGTTCTTATTCTGGAAAAAATTCTGAAGAGCAATCCACGTCTCATGTGCAGTGTTCTTCCTGGACAAATGAGGTATTAAGGGATCCTTCACACTATCAAGGATGATCAATCTCGCCCTCGTATCCAAATCCTCATACACTTCCATCTCCTTTGGTTCAGTTGGCTTCTTGATGGCTTTCTCGGCAAACTCCCAGATCCTGTTGACCTACAAGACCAACTTGCTCCTTTCCTTCCATGGACTATAGTTGGACAACCCCTCCAACCTATCCTCATACCGGAAACCAAAGTGCAACTTCAACATTGTCGTGATCCCTTCACCTACAATGTGACCAACCCCCTCTTCAGTTGTACTTCGTTGTGCACTCTGATGATTCACTTTCTTCCAAATTAGCTCATACACGCTCTAATACCATGTTGAATTTCCATGATATTGGGTCTAGGTTAGAATCTTAGAATATCTGACCTACCAAACCAAGAATCTCAACAAAAGCTACTTTGCACAACGAAATATAAAATAGTAGTAAATCACACATGCACAAGTATAGACATTTTTTAACAAAATATTGTACAAATATGTACAACAACCCAATCTTTGTTATAATAAACCAATTGAATAATACAACAGTCTTAGGGCTCCCTTACAAGGGATACAAGATACGATGACAATATCAATGCAGTTTTTATGTCGTATCTCGTCTTGTCGGTCCTTCGCTCTCGTTCTACACTCTAGCTGCTCCCGAGTCCATCAAAGGACAACATATAGAGTCTCTTGGAGGGATGCCACCTATCACTTTTGCAAGTCACTTCTGCTTCAATGAACACTGGCTGATACACTCTGCTCTTCTAGGCTGGCTAACACTTGAGCTCCAAACTCCCAATCTAGTAGCATCTTTTGTCTGTCAAAGAGCTACACATTAGGCTACAAACTTCACCTAAACTTCAGTGGTCAAACTCCCTTTATGATTGCTTGTCAAGGGCTACTTTGGGATATCAATACGTTTCCCTCCAACAAACCAATGATGCCTAATACACTCACTGCAAGATATTCTCTTAAGAGGGACTTTCAACCATCACGAAAAGTCCTCCAAATGGCTCCCACAAGTTTCTAAACAAATTGATCCAATAACACGGATCCAACACCTACAAGAATGTACCAGAGCACATACCTTTAGCTCACTATTTAAGATATGTTTTCTCTATTGTCAACCTCGGCTTGGTTAGGGAAAAACCAGAGTGATTTCTAGCACTTAAATTTTGTCCAAATTTACTCCTCAGAGTTGTGGTTGTTCCTCCTTGAGAGGTCGTGTTAGTTTGCCGTGCATGTGGGTTGTTCTATCTCTCAAATAGTCGTCGACCCTCCTTCAATTCACCGTAACATGCCCAAATCTCCTCCACAAGTCAACACAACCTATTCCAAGGACAATCCACCCTCAAACAAGCCCTTAAACACTTCAATCCTTGACATCTTCCCCTCGACCCTCCTTTTTCCGCAATTCAACACCAAAATAAGCCCTAACAACCTTCTTCCCACGATGGTTTCCCTCCTTAATAAGCTCGCGCTCAAGACATAATTCTTTTTCTCCTTCAACGAGTGCTCTTGTTGATGTGTTGCTCACTTTGGATGTAATAAATGACACTCTCGTCACCTTATATTTCTATCCATAAGAATGGCTTCCTCAAAACATCCAATTAGGGCTTGACAAGTTGTCACATGGCTTATTAACAACAAGTCGACCTAGACTCTTCTTGTGCAAACCCACTTCTTATCATCAAAAAATCATAACTCCAATTCTACAACTCAGAATCGGAGGATTTTCTTCACGTCAAATTCATCTTGACGAGAGCTATCATCCTCATCCATCACATGTCGAAATGCGTCCATGGTTTTGGCCCAAATCATGATGGGTGAAAAACCCCAACCTTGGGTTCCAATCCCACAAGTGACTCTTATGGTGCTCCACTCTCCAAACCCCAAACCCTAGGGCTTGGAGTACTTCCCAAGCTACTAAAAAATTAACAACCCACGCTTCCGAGTCTATGACCCAACTGCTCAACCCTGCAACTCTTGGATCCCATAATAATCTTGAAGTGAGGTCACCATGTGGGTTTTGCGCTAGTTTAGGCATTCTTGTGACCCCCTCGTGCTCTTGTAGATCCATCCACTCCCGTAATCCTCCGTCATAACCCCAAATAAGGACGACTCCATAGTACTAAATATTATCCTACAAGGGAATCCATAAAAGCCATCATCTACCAATCCTTGTCCAGTTCCTATCCTAAACAATAACATGGAAGGCCCTCCTCAGCCTGTAGTGATAATCGTGACAATCCCCGACCTGTCCACCCAGGGAAGATGCCATCATGTCATTTCCATCTCATTGATCCTCCCGGAGAATGGTGGTCTATTGCCCTAATGGATCCCTGAAACCCAAAGCCAATTTGAAAGCCCATCACTTCCCATTCTTGGTGTCTGCCACGGTGTAGTATCGATGTCTAATGGGAACCCCATTTTCCATATAATCGATTCCTGATTGCAACTAAGATACAAATATATAATACCCACAACCAACTTAGTGTATGTGTATTTGTCCTACTTCAACCAATCATCACCACTAAGTTATCCATCTGCATCCTCGGTAATGTGTCAATATAACGTTTGAAGCCCAAGTTCCCACTGGGAAACTACCTCAACTGTACATGGTATCAATTTCTCATGCAATATCCCGAAAATCCCTATTGAGGTAGAGGCACATGTCTTCCCCATCATCAATTCCCCAAGTGTTGGCTCAGAGATGAACGATATACCACCCCTGCAGAAGATCACCTCATCTCCTAACCTTTCGCTGCTAACTCACACGCTGACCTTGCTCCACCAATATTTAGGTTTTTGTTATAACTTATTACAAATTAACTATTAAACATATTGTTCCTTGCATATTTTGCACATTTTCTATCTTCCCTTTCTCCTTTCAACGTTCCCTTCCCTTGTTTCAGAGGTATGCTAGTTTAAATTTAATTATGCAAAAGGCGTTATTTTAGGGCAAGGCTCCCACCGACATTTGTCGTCTGTCTAGAGAGCGCCTATGAAAAAACACCACTTGTTTATCTTTATACATCTATGGCCAAAACTTTTGATGTAGATGCTGCATAAATGAAATGCCTGCACTTCTATTTTTTTACCTGTGGATATGGTCGATTCATAAATTATTCCCTTATTTATGTGATACCATGGTTCGAGGTGGTTTACCATTTCTTCCAATATTGCTGCCCGAATATCTCTATATATTAGGTGATATCACACTTAAAGATAGGCGTTTCCGATACTCATTGCAAATATGTCTTCTGTTTCATTAAGAGTAACTTAAGTTTTGTTTTTCTGTAATTTTTAATTTGTTTTGTTTTGTTGCGTTGAGAGGTTGTTGTTGGGTGAGATGTTAATGTAGATTATAAATAATAATTATATATAAGAAAAAATCAATATTAATCATAAATTAAATATTTTCTTGTAGATGTGTAATGAAAGTGATACATGACATATATGTCATAATATTGATATTACAATTCACTAAGAAGGAGATGTGTAATTCTTCCAGTACTCACTATATAGAGAGATATGTATCATTCAACCATAAAATAATTGAAATTAAAAAAATTAAATCATATTTTTACTTTTGAGTATGAGAGAAAGATGTAATTCCTTCACTATTTCAAAATCATGTAAAATAATTTTATGAGTTTAATATATATAGAAAAATAATTAAAACTACAACAATTTTTATTTCATTGATATTTCAACTTCTTGGTATGAGAGATGATATTTCAACTTCTTAGCTTGAGAGAGAGTGAGATTTCTGATATAACATTCAAAAGAATATTAACAACACAATAAAAAATAAAAAATCAATGTAGAGAGAACTCTTATTGCATGGATAAACATTTCAATGTGAATAATGTGGGTTATAAACAAAATATTTCAATAGCCACATTATTTAAAATATTTGAATGTCAATTATGTATATATTATATAAAACAATTAAAAAAATTGTTATGGTTAAAATAATTTATTGGTATGGTAATCAAAATAATTACTTCCTTCTTCTAAATGGAGTTAGAACATGTCATATATATATATTAACCGTGAATATAAATGAGGTTTTCAATTCAAGAGATTTGATCCTCTAGAGGGTTGATAGATCTAAGATTAAGATGAATTCATGGTGGTATTTAGGTTTGAATGAAAAAGTAAGACGTATGAAAACTTTACACTTTTATATTATAATTCTCTTATTTATAAGATAAAATAAAATGATTTCTTATTTATAATATAAAATAAAATTAATTAATATATATTTTTTAAATAGATAGGATAAAAGGATTCCATGTAGTTTATATATATATATATATATATATATATATCATGGAGGTAAATGAGGTTTACAACTAAAGAGATTATCTCAAATCAAGATGGATTTATGCTCGTTTGAAAATGAGACGTATGAGAAATTTATTCACATTATTTTTTAATATTATGGATTTTTATTTTTTTTGTTTGCTAAGTTTTGTGAGTGTTGAGATGATTGCAAACTTAACCTTTGGCTTGAAAAACTGCCACCTAGAGGCATCTAAGCCACCACACCTCCACCTAGAGGCATCTAAGCCACCAAAATCACCTGAGGATCACACCCGACATGCGCCACACCAATCCTTAACATGGCTAGATTTTTTCTCACTGAATTTCCAACAAATGACCTTCACATCATAGAGTGCATTAACAATACACCCCATCACCTACGCCACTTGTGCATAATTTGAAATAAAATTAATTAGAAGTCAACCCAAGCTTAGATGCCCCTTGGGATAGTTTAATTCTTCCAAAGGATACTCCTCAACTATTAGGTAGTGGTAATTACACTCTAATTCTTATTTCTATTTTAAGAGTAGCAAGTTGTGTTATATTTATGCAAACAAATATACTAAAATTTAAACATTCTACATTTTTATTTTTTGGTATATTTTCCAATGAGTTTTGCTCAAAATATAACTGAAAATTGTTGAAATGGTAGACTTGAGTTGCTACCCATGTATAGATTTAGTGCTTTGAATGCTTTTATACATTCAAAAATGCATTCTAAGAAATGAAAAATAGCAAACTTGGATTTGTATCACCAAATTTGAATTAAAAAAACAAAAAAAAAATGTAAAACAATTAGACTTAGAAGACAAATGTTTTCCCAAGCTTGTAATATAAATTTTCATTAAATCTAATGTTATTATAGTTTTTTTTTACATGAATTACTCAATTTCTGACAATGTTAAATCGTAAATATATGTTATAATTCCAAACAATAAGAAATTAAAGAATGCCATTTTGAAATAAACTAGCAATTGCACCCGGAGGTGCAAGGGAACGCTGAAAGAAGGCGTGAATTATGTTGTGCTATCAATAAGAGAAAAATGGTCTTGATAGTTTGTTGAACAAACATTACTTGAGCTCGCATTAGTGAGGCTCATTGACCTATTTGAGTAGAAAGATACAGAAATGGTTGTTAATCCCTCTCAAACCTTTAGAAATCGAATTGATATTGGTTTCCACAAAATGAAGCTTATGCTGATTAACATCGAATACCAATTGTAGTCATGTTTTAGCCCTGCAGATAGTTACATGTCAAACCATTCAGATTCCATTCCCTCAGAGTCTTAATAGGTAGTTTAGGGTCATATACAGCTTTTGGGTGATTTATATGGAAAAGGATCCATGTCATGGCGGATTAGTTGTGCACCCATTAAAAGCTATTTCACCCATAAAAGGGAATTGCCTGTGATGTCGAGCCCCTTCAACCCAGTTATGGTGCTTATTAAAATAAAAGTAATATAAAATCAACATAAAATAAAGAAAATAGCACAAAAGAAAACCCAAAATATTTATTAAAAAAACACTTACACCAACGGACTGAATAGATATGGAGTTCTCCTTGGAGGACAGGAAAACCTGCACTTCACCAGTGCTTGGCTCCTCCATTTCACCTGTTTCCTCGGCAATCTTGGACTTCAGTTCGGCTAAAACCTCTACAGCTGCTGACTCTCAAACTGACAACATCACGAAACAAACCCATATGAAACTCGAGACTCTGAAACTCAAACAGAACCATTTACAATAACTAATAAATTCTGTTTTAGGGTTTTTTTAGAACTTTACCAGAGGTAAGAAATCAATAGCAAGTTCCAGTGGGATTTAAATTAAGTTAATTAGAAAGCATTTATTTTTTTATCAAGTCAGCACCAACATCTCTTAGAAACCAGAAAAATTCCATTTAGATTAAACCAAATGCTTCGACATTTACATGTCCTCAAAGCACTTTGCGAATTATTTAAAGAAATTACGGTCACAATGTCTAATTCAATGCAACAGATTATTTTTTACACGGTAATTAATTTTCAGTAACAATGGGAGACTTGACAGATTTAAGATAATGTAGGTACCTTTTTTCTTCTCCTTCTCGAGACTGACTTCTCCCTGTGACCATCCACCATGAGCATCACGCTACAAAGGCTCTGTATTCGACCAAGACTTGCAGGTAATCGTTCCATTATGGCGCCCAATGTCGGGCCTCCCAACAGTGTTAGGGTTCCATTTCCCAGCAATGCGACCAGGGGAAACAAACCGAACCCCTTGCCCTAAAATGCACCTTTTATCTAATAGCACATGCATCTGCAATGTATAAGCCATCTTGTAAACCCCGAATTTAACCTTCCACGGTTAAGAACAGTATGCGTTCCTCCTACAATGACGGAATGAACTCCTTGAACTTGCGCAGGGCAGAGTGGCGTGTGAGGGCACCGTGATCATGATCTCCTCTGGGAAACTGGGCTTGATCACTGTAAAAGATAGGGCCTTCGTCCCACCCAGGCATGGCTTGCTACAATAGTCTGGACGTTGATGGGGTAGATCTGTTATGTTCACGGGCTCGATTTCAAACAAACACCTGCTTAGACCGGCTCGACACAGCAGTGAAACTATTGTTTTAAGCTTGCGAATGTGAGAAATGATGTGGGCAACACGCGAAGGAAATGAACGATGGACGGGAATCGAACCTTGAAACATACTTTTCAAACTACAGTTGGTAACAAGGTCAAATGGAAGATTTTCATTGGTTGGAGGAGGTGCCACATGTTCAAATTTGACTGGTTGGAAGGGCGATAAGAAAGGCTTCTCATTGGCTGGGGTGAATAGTGTTTGCTCAGCGCAAGCCAACAAAGAGAACGCCTCCAGCGTAATTATCAAACTCTATGCATAATATTGTTTTAAAAGGATCTAAAGTGAAACATGTTACATAATGATAAAGTAATCATGAGTGGATGGAAATGGGACAAAAATGATTAGGGTGGAGGGAAAGGGATAAAAAATTGATTAGTGTGGTTACATTGAGTTGCTCCAAAGTGTTTGTTTTAGATGGTTCATGAATAACCAAATAAAATGGTCAATTACGAGGATAAGCATTTTGGTTCATGAATAACCAAATAAAATGGTCAATTACCAAGATAAACATTTACATATATGGTATGAGGATATTCATTCATTGTCAAAAGAACTCCACCTCTGGTTGACTTTATCATTGTTATTGGATTCTTTGATAACCTAAAGGTTGATTTTGTGGTTGGATTCTTTGATAACCCAAAGCCACAATTGGGATAAGCTCAAATGTCCAAAATGAAGTACCTTTAGATTCAAGATTTTGAACATGTAATAAATTTATATTTCTATACTACTATTGTAGATGTTGTATCATTTCATTTAGAGTTTTAAATATGCAAATGGTGGTTACGAAATGTCAACTCAAATCCTTAAATATGTGGATATTCTTTTATTAAGCAACAATCTCAACCATAGAAACCTATATACTTTATGCAAATGATGATGGAGTTTAATAATTTACAATTTTTTGAACAAACACTTTGGTGGATGAGCATTGCCTCTAGGCTTCCTCAATAAGTTTTTCCATCATCACCATTGTAGATTCTTTATGACAAACTAAACTTAACAATTGATGGAAAACTGTTTAACCATTCAAATTAAAAATTGATGGAAAACATGCAAATGTGAAAAAGGAATATACTTGAAATTTCTTGATATATGATGTGCATCTTTTTGCCATGTTTATATGGTCTTTAAAATAGTTTTCACAAGCAATGCCAATTTTTTTTTCCATTTTTGACATATTAAATTGAAGTAAAAAAACACATTATTTTTTGTAAAATAGATTGTTAATAATGGGATTTATCTTTCAAATTTATTTGGTTAAATTATTTTTAATAAATCAATAAAATTTAAAGTCACTTTTATAATATAAACACTGTTTGGTTAATTGACCAAGGTTACAAGTCATATTTACTATGGAAAAACGAAGGACCAACAAATATGGCTACCATGTATAGCATAACAAATGTGTCAATTGATGAGGAGTTGAGAAATTGTATGTAAAGGATATTTGCATTTTTTTTAATAATTAATTCAGTTGTCTAAAAAAGGCCTCTACTTACATCAAGGTCAACTAATATCCTTACAATTAACCTTTGTCTTTTATAGACAAAACTATCATCCACAAGAATATTTTTTCCTAGATTGTTTTTAGTTATGCATAAACCCAAAATAGTCCACGGTTCCATGAGGAGTTTAAGAAGTTTTATCCATAGTGGGGTGTCTGACATGGTCTCATCCCTAGCATAAAAAAGTAGTGTCATCATTTTATAGACAAATAATACCTATCCATAAACCAAACTTCATTTAATATATAAACTAAATTTTCTTCCTTGCAAAAGACAAAACCAATGCATCTCTCTTAGTAATATGTGAACTACTAGTATATAGCCTAAACTTGAACCTTTGTTGTACTTTATCTATCTTAGAAGGTAGTCCATCCCTACCCTATTTACAATAAAATTCCATGCCAAAGAGCATCCTCAAAAGATTAAGGATTTGGTCGCTTGTAATATATCCCCCCACAACTAAGAACACATCCTTCCTAAACTTACAACGACCTTACATCTTTTCTATTTCCAATGAACCCAAACCCTTCCTTAGATACTAAACAAACCACATGTTCCTTCTACACTCCTTCACAATCAACTTTTGTCATCAGGTATAGAGAGTTCAATCACGTTGAAGGATATTTGTTTTTCTAAACATTAACTTTCAAATTAGCAAAATGAGTTGGAGGCAATACACCCATAACCATAACCTATTTAAAAAGTCCCTTATAATTGTCCAAAAATTACATTATTAAATATTTGTAGCACAAATATTATCACTTTTCATACTATTTGACAAACTCAAAAAAATCATTTATCTTCATATTATTTAAAATATGTACATGTAAAAATATGTTTAACCATTTGAAAGATAATATCATTATGATTCACTTAGAGGTTTCCTTTCACCACTTTCCGATATTTCCCATTTATAATTTTAAAATTAATAGAAATTTATGAAATTATATATGGAAAATTAAATTCCAACATCTTGAGCATCATTTATAATTTTAAAATTAATAAAAAATATATGAAATTATATATGGAAAATTAAATTCCAATATCTTGAGCATCATTTACGGGTAACACTTTTCGTTTAGCCTACTGCTTTTGGACATATAAAATTGCAATCCCACCGCCACAGAATGGAGACTACACTTTTATCCACAACGGCAATTTATGAGGTTTTGGGCCTGTCTGATGAGATCGTCGAACGTGCAAATAGAACAATGGACCTCTTGACAAATTGAAGATTCGTGAACACCTAGATGCGGAATTGAGGTAAGATTTTTACAAGCCCTGTAAACGTGATCTTTCTTTTCATTCTCATGTTTGTCAGATCAGATCATGCCCTTTTTGAAATGGAATGAATGATTTATAGCAGTTACAAAATGTTTACAGCGTGATCTATAAGCAAGCTTTTCACAGTGCTGTGAGGTGTAAGTCTTTCCCCTTTTTTTCTGAATATTTGAATGTGTTTTGGCAGTGGATGGTTATTCCAGGCAACCAAGTTTGTCGATCCTCTGATCCTGGGTCGGTTCTAGGAGAGAATAGGCCAGATCCAGCCATGTCATCTATCTTTTTTAGCATATTTGTTTAAGGTAGGGTGTTTGGCAGCTGCCGTGCTTGTTATTTTTGCCTTTCCCTTTCATGGGCAGCATGAGCACGGTTTGGGTTGGCAATATGGGCACCAGCTGATGTTGATGGGTTGGCTCAGATTGAGAAGAGGCCAGATCCGTCCACATCCTCTTTATTAGTATTTTTGTATTAGCCAGGGTGAGGGGACTAGAGTGCTTTGCGATTGTTGTGCTACCTTTGGGATCCTAGGTCCTGTGATTAAAGATGCTCAAGCCCAGGTGAAGATGTTGCTTACAGACGCTGACTGAGTTCGTTTAAATGGTGTAATGACATGGTGACATTGGGAAAGCATCTTTGTTAAATATGGTCTGCAACAACTTTAAGGGCAGTAATGTCCTCTATGATGCTATTTGGGTTACAGTTTTTCAAGCTTATAAAAAATTTTGATTGTTGTTGTGGGGGACGAGAAATTCTTTGTGGTATTGGACGAGTTGTGGAATCAAGGTCGTATTCCCTACTCGGAGGAAAGATCCGATAAGAGAAATCCATTGAAATACAGCCCCTCTCTGGACACGAAGCGTGGATGTTTGCAAGAACAGCTTTCAAAGAGGGCCATGCTCCTATGGAGTTGGAAGACTCTGTTGCGTACCAGTGTAAAGGTTTTCCTTTAGCATTAAACGCGATAGCCGCAACAATGAAGGGCAAAAGCTGTGTAGATGAATGGGAGATTTCTTTATCTTTGATGAAACCCTCAGATCCATCTTTTCCACAAACTCGTGCTCCCGTTGATCAAGAGTTGTATCAACGATTAAATTGGAGTTGTGATGCTTTTCCCCATTCAAACGTCGAAATTTGCTTCTTCTCTTCTGCTATGCTTATGGGAGACGCAGATTTGATGTAGACAAATTAGTACAAATATAGATTGCCCAAGGGCTTGTTATGAGTAAAAAGGGAACCCATTTAATGGGCATGGTAATTGGGCGTCACTATGGAAATCTTCAGGGAGCTTGTGGTTTGTTTCAGAGTTTTAAAAATAAGGGGGCTTAGGAAGTCAATAGGGCATGCCAGCGAAGAGCTCATGATAATGTTCTTCGTGATATGGCAATTTATGTTTAAGTTCCTCATATAATGATGTCTCTGAATCAAGGGTTTGCCTGAAGAGATATACCATTTTTCTAGATTTCAATTATTTAACGTTTTCAACGTTTTCAAATTCTGGACATCTAGAATCATTTCCCAATCCCATGTAAGATTGGACAGCTTAAAAATCTCAAGTATTTTTATTTGAACTTATGGATGATTCCACAGCAAATCTCTAAACTAAGCACTCTGTATTCAATAGTAAACTCCTGGATTAAGTGTGGAAACTGAAGCTCCTGCAAATGTTTGGAGTTTGAAAGGTCTCAAAAATTTGACACATCTGTTTGTCAAATATTAAACCAGGATAAAGTCAGGAATTAAAGAAAGCATAATGGGGAATTGACTGGAGATGAGGCACTTATGGTTGAAGTACAAGGAAAATTTATATGGGTAATGAAGGATCTTCCCCAGGATATGGAGGACATGAAAAAGCTACACAGGTTCATTATGGCTTCTTACCATGGGTATCAAACAATGGACTGTGGAATGATACTGCCCAAACTCTGTTCATGTCTTGAACATATATCATAGACCTTCGAAAAATTTTCCGACAGCCTTGGAGAAGCTACCCAATTTGAGTCCCGGGAAACACTATATTGCAAAAAGAATGACATGAAACTGTGCCTCCAACAATTATTCAGAAAACTGGGGAACTGTAAGTAACTGTAATTCTTATTATTAAACATTCATCATTTTCTGTTATAAATGTGATGGTGGTTAAATGAATGTATAAGATTTTTAAAATTTATGACCTTTTCTTATAAATTTTGGTTAACAATTGTTGCACAGGAAACCACGGTGGCGCTAATGGAGATGAGGAAGAGGAGCCACAGCCTTCGAAAGAAGATCCTTGTGGCAATTGAGCTTAGCAGCAATGCCCTGCCTTGTGGGAAAGCCTGAGAATTTCTCAAGAGATATTCAATATTTGTCATGCTAGTAGTATTAGTAAGTTGGCCTAATGGGAGGTGCATAACACAAAAATTGTGTACATTAGGAAAATTTCTTTCAACTTGGAATATTGTTTGAACTTCATTTTGTGGGGATAATGCACTGTTTACTGCCAAAGAGTCTGAATTTGCATGATTGAAAAGCGTGGCTTGGATGATGCTACATGCACATGTTTACAGAAGAAAACTAGTCTATGTGTTGCTTCTCTGTCAAACACGGATGTTAGATCTGATATAACTGTCACCATTCATCATTTGACATGTGACTTATTTGCATGTCACCATTCATAATTTGACATATGATTTGTCTGCATGGTCTGTCAGCATATGTCCATTGCAAGAATGTGGCATTTAATACTGCAAAGGTGAGTTTGTTTTCCTTAGTTGCATGAAGGTTGAATGAATTGGCATTGAACTGTTACCCATCTAGCAGTGTTCTTAATCATCATTTTGTGTATTGCATAATCATCTTACATTTGCGAAAAGTTCTACTTGTGTATGGGATAATTTTGTTGGGCTATGAAGGTGGTTATCATTAGGGGTCTGAGTGGTCAGGTGTGAAGATTTAGAAAGCGTGTGGTTGTCTATTGGTAGATAAAATGAGGACATCAAGCATAAGTTATCAAGCAACCACAAATATGGTGTTAATATTTAGATATTGCGTGCTTATAACACTTAGCAACATTGTGTGCTTTTCTTAACTGTTTACAACCAAGTGATAAGAAAGTTGAGGTAAACTTTCTCGCTGATTCATCATTGCATCACGTTTTATTGAGTACTTGCCACCCTCCCTTTGCTGGTTTTATTGCCATTTGTCTAGTATATGATGGTTGATTATTGTTCTGCTAATACCGTTGTCAATCTAGGAGTGTACCGGCAGTGAATTTGTGTATTTCCCTATTTTTTCTGATTGTCATAACATGAATTACAGAGCAAACATGAAATACTGTGATACTGTTGAGTAAAAATGAATAGGAATCGGTCCTGTAGTCTGCTGTGTTAAGTTTTAGGTTCATTGTGTATACACTATATAGTCAGCTAATTTAATGTATATATGAAGTATTGTTCCATTAACTTATCAATTTAATGTATATATGAAGTACTGTTCCATTAACTTACATAGTTATTTGTGAAGGGCAGTTGTTACTCTGTTCATGTAAGTACCAGCAGTTGTCAATTCTGAGGTGGCTTCACCGTGAAATTATTTCAGTGATTTGCTTCAGTACAACATGGCATCGCATATTTAAGGAATTGTAATTTTAATGACTTGCTGAACAGATCAAACCATAGAACCAAAATTGATGGTAATGGCAATCATGTGCTTGTGGTTTCACGAAAACTATATTAAATATGAATGTATAGTCTTTGATAAATGGAGTGCATAGTCTGTCAGTGCAGTCTTGTGTCTCTATTCAAGGTGGTACTTAGAGGTGGAAGAGTTTAGTTTGCATATGAGATTGAAATCCCTGATAGGCCATAACTAGAAAGTCATACACAAAGCCAACAATGATTCGTTCCAACATGGCTGTAATAGAGTCTAAATTATCTTGTGGGTTCGTACCCCCCTCTGGGTAACATTTTTACAGCATTGCTATTTAGTTGGTTACGTTTTTGCTCAGAGTAATCCTGTTGACGCGGGATACTCTCGAAATTATCCTCGTCATAAGGCTCCAACAAAGTCATTCTATGAAGGGTTGAATGGTAAAATTCGATAGCCCACCTCTGTATGCCTTGAAGAGAGGGCATGCCCTTACCATTCAAGTTTTATAGTACCATATATCAAAGGGTACACTGTTCTATACTATAGCGCGCAGCTACTAATTCAGTACTTAGTTTTTATCGTCGTGAGATGAGAGAGCGTACGTAAAAGAACAGTGTGTGGGAAGTACCTGTTAGTCTCACACTGATCATCTAATACTGGGTTGATGTCATTGATTCACTGTTTTCTATAGATGTGGCATGTAACATGAGATAAAAGCGTGCGGAAAGTAGCATTGGGTATCACTTTTAATGTCCAATATATGGTTTACTGATTAGCTATATGTAATATCCCATTTTGGGGATATCTCTAAAACACGGCAAACTCCAACCAGAGATGGACTGGGAGGGCATTTACCGGATATGTCGCCTCTGAAAAGAGGACGAAATCCGGAGGCTACCTGGCCCTTTCCAGAGTCTGTCTAAGAGTGAAAGATAAACACACCAAGTGGTATAGAACTAGAATGCCCAGAAATATATAAAGAATACAGTGCAGCAGACATATAACAACATAGAAGCAATATACGACAAATCATCCAGAAATATAGAGAGAAGCCATTTTATTAAATGAAATATAATGGTGACAGGTGGTCAGTGTTGGCACTAAACATAAACCAAGTGAAAGAAATACTCTCGAATACCGAAATACGTTGCTCTACGGACAGAAAGTACGATTAACGGAAAAGGTGTAGTGCTCATTTGCTCTGTTAGAATAAAGAGCGAAGACCGAGGTTGTTCCGTTGCGGAATGATAGAAAATGGAATCTCTCTTGTCATAATCCCGAAACAAACCTAGAAAACCATATCAAAAATGGCAAATACTCACAAAAAAACACTCCCTTGAAAAATTACAACGGCACTCAGGCTGCCTTGGAAACTGTTCGAGAACCAGGCGAGATACCTGTCTGACTCGCCAAAATCCTCCCAAAGGCAAAGGCTGATCCTCTGCTCAAAATCTCGGCTCAAATCTCCTGCAAAAATCCCGATCCGGAACACCTCCAAGATGGACTACGTCCTCCCTCTTAGTGACTGCGCAGTCTCTATCAATGCTCGGCTCCACAGCAAACCCAAACACCAAAACTTCCCACAAAATGCTGAAGAAATAACCTTGCTCGAGCAGGCACTCGAAGTCCCGCGGGGTTAAGGGCGAGATCTCCGACCGGAGACACTCAATGCACTAAATAGTGATGTAGACAGGCTAAACAACCAGCATGCTCAAGAAGTCAAAACGACCAGCTCAATATCATCAACCATGAATGAATGAAATGAGAAGTCTCCTCCTTTTATTACGTTGGCCTTCCTCCAAAACCCTAACGTAGCCTCTCTCTCTTGCCACGTGCGCATCCTCATCTGCACAGTAGCTTCTAGAGCATGCGTGGGGCCCCTCTCTACGTGGTGCTTGGCCCCCCTTGGCTCCCCCTTTAAGTCACAATGTTGTGCTACTAGGGAGGATGTTTTATTCCACTAAGTGAGTCAGACCCCCTCTACTCACTTTTTATTTATTAATAAACTATAGACGACAAAAATTGAACAAAATTGAATATTCTAATTAGCTGTCGCTAATTAGGAATATTACAGTCTCCCCCGGCAAAATGTTGCTTGTCCTCAAGCAACTGAAGGATGCTGCAAAATCTTCTCACTCTCCCAAGTGCCATCCTCATCCAGCAAATTCTTCCACCTCACCAAGAAT
This sequence comes from Pinus albicaulis, assembly GCA_034641835.2. NCBI lineage: Eukaryota > Viridiplantae > Streptophyta > Pinopsida > Pinales > Pinaceae > Pinus > Pinus albicaulis. Next base: position 1,100,307,850 of record CM076570.1, on the reverse strand, counting down.
TCCCGGACTGTCCTGCTCCGTAGCTGCCTCTCCCTGGTGTCAATAATAGCCTTTGGCCGCAACACCAAATGCCCCTCATCATCCGTGGGTGGTAGCTCATCTGTCACTGTCACCTGCTGCCCCAGTGCCTTCTTCAGGCATGATACATGAAAAACGTTATGGATCTTGCTGCCTTGGGGCAACTCCAATTCATACACAACCTGTCCAATCCTGTGTATCACCCTGTATGGCTCGTAAAAGCGGGGCTTGAGCTTTTCAGCCCCCTTCTACTTCAGTGACGACTGTCGATATGGCTGTAATCGTAGGTAGACCAAGTCCCCTACCTCGAACTATCTCTCCACCCGACCTCTATCATCATACAACTACTGCTGGTTTTGTGTTGTAGCCATATTATCCTTGAGAGCTCGGAGAATGCCCTGACTCTCTTGGATCCAAATCTTGGCTCTAGGAGCCTTGCTAGCACCGAACATCACATCAGCAAAAGATAAAGGATGATACCCATACAAAGCATAAAATGGTGACATACCAATGGACATGTGATGTGTCGTGTTATAGCAATACTCCCCCAGATGCAAGCACTTCAGCGATGCTCGCTGCTGCCCACTGACATAGTTACGCAAGTAGCCCTCCAACCACTTGTTAACTATCTCTGTTTGTGGGTGATAACTGGTACTCGGTGTCAACTCCGTCCCCACTAACCGGAAAAGCTCCTGCCAAAATCTGCCCATGAAGCGGCTGTCCCTATCATTGATGATGGTTTTAGGAAGACCATGTAGCCTGAAAACCTCCCTGAAGAACAGCTTGGCCACTTGTGCTGCTGTGTAATGTGCGGATATGGCGAAAAAGTGCGCATACTTTGTCAGTCAATCAATGACGACAAAGATACAATCCTTGCCCTGCACCATGGGCAACTCTGTGATGAAGTCCATCGAGATACTCTCCCATTTCCCCTCCGGAATGGGAAGAGGCTGCAATAGTCCTGCGGGATGGCTCATCTCCCCCTTGTTCCTCTGACAAACATCACACTCCCTGATGTGCTAGAGTACGTCCTCGTTGAGGCCCTTCCATGAGAACCTCTCTCTAATGGCCCTGTAGGTTTTGGTAAACCCCTGATGGCTTGCCAATGGTGAATCATGTGATGCTTGGAGTATCTTCTTCTTAAGCTGAGATCCCTCAGTCAAGAAGATCCTGTCCCTGTAGTAGATGATCTCATCGACCACCCTGTACCTGTCATCCGCCACCTGTTCATCCAGAACCCCCACATGCAAATCTGTCCTTGGAGTACTCCACTAATAGTCGAGCCCTCCAATCTATATCCAAGCTCATAAGAGATAACGTGGCTGGTCTGCATGAAAGGGCATATGCTACCACGTTATTCTTACCCATGACATACTCAATGTCAAAGTCATATGCTTGGATCTTGCTAATCCACTTCTGCTACCTCTCTTGTAGCTGCTTCTGCTCCAAAAAGAACCTGAGGCTGTTGTGATCAGTCCTCACCCTGAACCTGTTCCCCACCAAATACTGCCAGAATTTGGCCAAGGCATGCATAATGGCCAACATCTCCTTGTCGTATATAGAATACAACCTCTCATGCGGAAGGAGCTTCTGGCTCTCAAAGGCTATAAGGTGTCCTCCCTGCATCAATACTGCGCCGATCCCCTCTCCTGACGCATCACACTCCAAAACAAATGGCTGCGTAAAATCCGGCAATGCAAGCATTGGGCAGCTACTCATCACCTCCTTGAGCCTATCAAAGGCTCGTTGCGTTGTATCCGACCAACTGAATGCCCTCTTCTTCGTCAAATCTGTAAGGGGTGCAGCAAGTTGTGAGAAACTCTTGACGAACTTCCTGTAATAAGTACATATGCTAATGAATCCTCAAAGTTCCGTCACGTTCCTTGGCTCCGGCCAATCCCTGATGGCCCTAATCTTCTCCTCATGGACTCTCATTCCGTCCACTCCAATAATGTGACCCAAATACAACATCTTCGTCATCCCAAACTCACACTTGGAGAGCTTAGCATAGAACTGTTGCTCTTCCAAGATATGTAGTACTGCCTCTGTATGCTGGAGATGCTCCTCCCAAGTCCTGGTATATATGAATATGTCATCGAAGAAGACCAATACAAACTTCCTCAGATGACTGCGGAAGATATGGTTCATGCAAGACTGAAAAGTCGCTGGTGCATTGGTTAGCCCAAAAGGCATAACCAAAAACTCAAAATGCCCATAATGACACCTGAAGGCGGTCTTGGGAATGCCCTGTTCTCTCACGCGAATCTGATGGTACCCTGATCTCAAATCAATCTTCGAGAAGTACTTGGCTCCTCTCAGCGCATCCATCAACTCATCGATCTTGGGTATAGGATACCTTTTCTTCAGGGTCTTCTTGTTCAGGGCCTTATAGTCAATACACATCCTCAAGGTGTTGTCCTTCTTCACCAACACCACGGAAGAAGCAAACAGACTCGTGCTCAGTCTGATGTGCCCAAGAGTCAGCAACTCCTGGATGGCCCGCTCAATCTCATCCCGATAGGCTTTGGGATGCCTATAGGGGGTAGTAATCACTGCCTGAATACCCTGCTCAAGCTCAATGGTGTGCTCGAACCCTCTGTCTGGTGGCCGACTTGGTGGTATATCCTCAAACACTGCATCATACCTGTCAAGGATGGCCTATATATCAGGATGAACTGCCCGACTGGTAGTCCCTGCCTCTGATGCCCGCAACTCAATCGCCCACTCTATGTCTCCCTTCCGGAAATTTGCCTCCATCCGGTGAGCTGAGACTGTCTGAGGTGGGTAAGTGTGCATCTCGCGAATCTTCTCATGCTTCCTGATCTTCTTATCATCCCACTCCATCTCTAAGGCATCCCAATCTATGGTGACCTTCCCCAGAGTAATCAACCAATGAACACCTAATACCACATTAGTATCCGATATGTTGACCACGAAAAGTGATCGGTCACGGTGTAGGTACCCATCGTCACTGCCAACTTTGGAACATACCGGGCACACTGCATCGTCTGGGCTCCTGGAAACAAAACTAAAAATCTGTCAAAGCTCTCGGTCGGTATACCTCTCCTCTCGACCATCTGTGCATCAATGAAGTTGTGGGTTGCCCCACTGTCAACCAAAACTGACACTCGCTGGCCACGTATTGTCCCTCGTACGCACAACGTCAAGTACTTGGGAACTCCTCGCAATGCTGCAAGGGTCCCTCCTGTGGGTGCAAAAGCTGCACCTCCTGTACCTGGGGGTGGAGGTGGCAACTGATCCTGGGTTATCTGACTATCTCCTGCCTCCTCGTCATCCTCCTCATCCTCTTCCCCGCTATCATCGGAGAAGACCTCAATGAAGTGTGCTTTGCCAGCAGCACACCTATGCCCTGGTGCCCACGGCTCCTGACAAGTGAAGCATAACCGCTTCTTCCTTAGCTCCCTCCTGGCATCATCATCTATCTGTGCCCGTCCTGGATTCCCCTTTGAAGGTGGAATCCTCACATCCTTCCCCTTGGGCTGGAAACCCTGTCTCTGGGGATAAGGTGTACGAGTCCTGGGCAATGCATCCTATAAATCCCGTGTCCTGCTAATAGCATCCTGGAGTGTAGCTAGTCTAGTCGATCTCACTAAACCCCGAAGTGGCTCTGCTAACCCCTCCACAAACATATAGATCATCTGTGCTGCGGATAGATCTGGCACCATCACTGAAACCCTCAAGAAATCTGCAATGTATGTCTCTAGGCTCCCAGTCTACTTGAGCCTCGTTAGCTCAACAAAGTGTTGTTCCGGATCTCTTCGGTTAAAACACTCCATCAATCTCCTGGTAAACTCGGCATACGTCGTCACTGTAGAGTGTCCGAGTGTGACCATCCCATGGAACCACCAGTCCTGGGCCTCACCATCCAAATGTAACGTCGCCACCTTGATGGCCTCTATCTTTGACATCTAGTTAAGCTGGAAATAGATGTCCAGCTTCTCCACCCAAGACTTTGCCGAATTGTTTAATAACCCATCAAACATAGGAAAATGGAATCTGCTGGATGTGCGGTTGCTATCCCCATCACGATAATGCTGGTGTCCTATATGATGTTCGCGGGGTCTATTGTCCCGCTTGAGCTAAACAAAATCTCGAAATGAGAGAGCATCCCTGAACTCCTGCCCATATCCCTGATACTTTGCAAAATACTTGCCCATGTGTCTGGGCTCTGTCTCCTGCTGGGCTCCTGCCCTTGTGTTTGCTCCCAAGAAAGTGGGCATGGTAGAGCGTGTAGGTGCATGTGAAGCCATCCACTGAATAGTATCACGCTGAGCAGCGCCATGCTCCGGCAAATGGTGTGATGTACCCGATCCCTCACCTACCTGGAATACCTGTGGGGTCTCACGCTGTTTAGCATCTACAACAATGAATATTTGACCCATCACCTCAATCTGCCTCTCCAAATCCTGCACCGACTTGAGGAGTGCCTCCCCAAACTGTTTGGCCTCAGTGTCATCTGCCATCGGCCCTCTTTGCTCTGAATCTAACACAGGCTCCTCCTGCTCTGCATCTGTCACAGGCTCCTCCTGCTCTGCGTCCACCACCCAAACACAGTCTCCCTCTCCGTAGGTGTTCTCCAACCTACGCTCACGATCTCTGTACTTCCTGCCTCTATAACAAATATATGGTCTCTTCCCCGGTGTCATAGACAACTAGCTCCACAGGCTGAGCCAGAACTATGCTCTGATACCACTGTAATATCCCGTTTCGGAGATATCTCTAAAACACCGCAAACTCCAACCATAGATGGACTGGGAGGGCATTTACTGGATATGCCGCCTCTGAAAAGAGGACGAAATCCGGAGGCTACCTAGCCCTTTCCAGACTCTGTCTAAGAGTTAAAGATAAACACACCAAGTGGTATAGAATTAGAATGTCCAGAAATATATAAAGAATACAGTGCAGCAGACATATAACAACATAGAAGCAATATACGACAAATCATCCAAAAATATAGAGAGAGAATGCTAAGCCATTTTATTAAACTGAGAAATATAATGAAGTACAATAGGTGATCAGAGTGATGGCACCTAAACTTGCTCAAGGCAAGTGAAGAAATACTCTCAGAATACACAGGAAATGGCTGCTCTCTGAACTGCGTCCCAGCTGCTAGAAAATTGCCGTGTAGCTGCTACTGCTAGAATGAACTAAAGACTAGGGGTTGTTCCCCTTACCAGAATGAGCTGAAAATTTGGAATCCTCCTCTACTCACCAATCCTGACAAAACCCAAAAACCATATTAGAAATGGCCGACCTCCGAAAAACACCCCCTTGGGGAATTACGCTGGCCTCCAAGGCTCTGCGTAGAGGCTAAATAGGAATGACTGAGATACTGCCTCAAACTCCACCAAAATCCTCCCAAAGGCAAAGGCTAATCCTCTACTCAAAATCTCGACTCAAATCTCCTGCAAAAATCTCGATCCGGAACACCTCCAAGATGGACTGTGTCCTCCCTCTCAGTGACTGCGCAGTCTCTATGAATGCACGGCTCCGCAACAAAACCAAACACCAAAATCTCCCACAAAACGTTGAAGCAATAACCTTTCCTGAGCAGGCACTCGAAGTCCCCCGGGGCTAAGGGCGAGATCTCCGACCGAAGACACTCAACGCACTAAACAACGCTGCAGACAGGCTAAACAGCGAGCGTGCTCAAGAATTCAAAACGACCAGCTCAATATCATCAACCATGAATGAATGAAATGAAAAGGCTCCTCCCTCTTTTATAACGTTGGCCTTCCTCCAAAACCCTAAGGCCTCTCTCCTCAACGTAGCCTCTCTCTCTTGCCACGTGCTTATCCTCATCTGTGCAGTAGCTTCTAGAGCATACGTGGGCCCCTTCTCTACGTGGTGCTTGGCCCCCCTTGGCTCCCCTTTAAGTCACAACGTTGCGCTACTAGGGAGGATGTTTTATTCCACTAAGTGAGTTAGACCCCCTCTACTCACCTTTTTATTTATTAATAAACTATAGACGGAAAAAATTGAACAAAATCAAATATTCCAATTAGCTGTCGCTAATTAGGAATATTACACTATACGTTTATGATAGATGTGGCCAGACCTGACTGCCAATGCCAAGGAAGGAAGCATTGATGTGATTGGAGGTTATGTCTTCTGGAATAGGCATGAACCAAAAGAAGGCACTTTTTGTTTCATTTCATAACTATCGTACAATTAATAAATATCAATTTGTCAAATCCCATCTTCAAAATAGTCTTCATGGTTGTTTTTTTTTTTTTTTGGAAGTTTCATGTTCTGAAGCTTGTGCCTTTTTTGATTGGCCAGTAACGTAACGAGTGATTTTTATTCACGTCATTGTGCTGAGGATTGCTTCAATTTAGTCAAGCCTGTCGATATTGCTCAACGAGCAGAGCTCTATGTCATTATAAGGATTGGTTTATTTATTGTCGCTGAATGGATTTTTGGGTTTGTGTTTTTTCTATGTTGAAAGGGGATTTATCCCTCCTCTTGCCTTTTCCAAAAAAGGATTTTTATTCATGTCATTGTGGTGAGGATCGTTGCAATTTAGTCAAGCTTGTTGAGATTACTCAATGAAGAGGACTCTATGTCATTATAAGGATTGGTTTATTTAGTGTGGCTGAATGGATTTTTTGTTTTTTTTTTGTTTTTTGTTTTTGTTTTTAATATGTTGCAAGGGTATTTGCCCCCTCCCTCCTGTGAAAAATCCACGTAACTTGTGTCTTCGCGTTCCGGGGATTTTTGGACCCTTGGGAAACATCCTCAAACTGTTGGGACTTCATCGAGGACTTGCTAGCGGTCCACTTGTACATTCTTCACTCTTGTGAGACACAAGGTGTAGGTTTGAATGCACATATACACGATACCAAATTTTGTACGATCCCAACATGTTGTGCTTCACATAATGAATGAAACTATAGGTCCTCCAATTTCATTCCACTGATGAAGAGCTTGCCACTTGTGATAGCATACGAGTGGCAAGGCATTGCAAATAAACACCATTTTCCCCATCACAAGTCCTCCATTTAACTAGGTTCATATTCCTCATCCAAAACTGATATGTCTGCAAAACCCTCTAATCTAGCATCAAAACAAGCAAATTCCTCCCTTGCATCAATTTGTAAAGATGTTAGAAACAACCTTTGAAAAGATTTCTTCACTCCATGGGCCACCTCCTTGTTCCCTTGTTGGGCCTTCCTCTTCCCTTTGCTTTGAGCAAGGAAATTTTTATCAGAAAATTTTGGATTTAGAGCATGTGCCAAAGTGTGCAATGGAGTGTTAAAATCCATTACACTATAACAATGTGGACCTCAAATGCTCCACATCAACATGGTATCAATGCCATCATAAACCTCTCCCAAGAAAGGTTTTCCTATTCTTGCATCTAGGAGAAGATCTAGGAGAAGTTTGAGGCATATTTTGTCTTGGTAACTTTGAGAAACTCTAATTCGGAGTATTCTCGATATATTGATCGGGATTAGTGGTAGTTAGAGATTAGTTTTTATAATCTCCATAGTCTACCTCATGACTTCCTTAATCCATTTTGTTTCACCTCAATCTCTTTCAAAATCATATTTAGATTATTGACAATGCAATGAGTTCAATATATATGATTGTGTCACTCTCAACAATCAAACTTGCTGCTTCAACAACTCATGCCAAGTAGAAAACAATGTTTAAGCAATCGATTACCCCCTTGGTTGTATCAATCTTCATTACATGAATTTTCTAACTTTGCAGACAAGTAATCCTAATATAGTAGATGGACAAGATGATTCATATCATAACTCATCTCTTTTACTAAGTACCAAGAAACATTTCAATGCCAACATTTTGAATTGGGTCACTAGTGGTTCACTTGTTGGATGTTTAATGCCTCCAAGCAATCTTGCTTCATCAATCAACACCCTCTACACCATAGTTTCCCTCTTTGAATTTGCTTGTCGCAACTTAGTGCAAGTTGCACAAACCACCACTCTAACCACCATACCCATTGATGCATCTTTGATTTCAACAAGGTTGTGCAACATGAAGTTTGAGATATGTCTTGTCTCTACAACTTTGAACAACTCCAATTTGGAGTATTCTCAATATATTGTTTGTGATTGGCAACGAATTTTATAATCTACCTAGTTTGCCCTATTAATCCATTTTGTTTTGGCCTCAATCTCTTCTAAAATCGTATTTAGATTTGGTACAATGCAAGGAATCCAAAATATATGAATGTATCTACTCTTAACAATCAAGCTTGTAGGTCCAACAACTCATGCCAAGAAGAAAACAATGTTTAAGCAATCAATTTCTCCTTTAATTGTATCAATCTTCATTCCATGAATTGTCTAACTTTATGCATACAAATCTCCTAATACAATAGATGGACGTGATGAGCCATAACTCACCTCTTTTACCAAGTATTGAGAAACATTTAAATGCCAACATTTTGAATTGGATGTTTGATGCCCCCAAATCCAAGTTAATGTTTCACGTTGAAGACATTAGATCTTAGGATAGTATTATGATTAATAAATCTTGAAATGGAAGGCATTTGCAAGGCACACAACCACAATCAATTGATGTTAAAAACAAAGTCCTATTCTAATATTGAAGATTTATAATTTTGCATCAAATAAAACTATGAGGAAATGGAATCAATAATATCAATATGAATCTTCGACAATTGTGCACACACACTAACTAAAATGGCAAAATGAATACTACCAACATGTCTCCATGAGCTTGATGAGGTATGAGCTTGTACAACCACATCACACATAGGCTAGTTGTTAGTTGCATTTCCATTGCGAAGACTTTGTAGAAATTGACAGTGAATAAAAGGTCTTATCAGTGAATAATAATTATGCAAGTAAACAAATATATCACCATGTATGAGACTCTAGAAAGACAAGTAGAAGATTTGAATGAGCTTCTCTTGGTTTCAAGAATAATTTATTTTCTACTGAACATTGCCAACCACGTGAAGGTGGAAGCTTATTTGATCCTTCCCCTCTTCGCATTACTCTAAATTTCGTGTACCTAATCTATCTACTAGAAAATAATTGAAAGTGAGAAAGTATGATTCATGTATAGAAAGAATGTGTATGCAACTATGTGGTCTTGTACGTATAAAACATATAAGATTCATGTATAAGAATGTAGTAAAATAAAAATTAAGTAGCAAGTTATACTAATAATTTTATCCATCATACTCATGAACATTGCTAGGTAATTAATACTCGATGATACCTTATTTAGATATGAAGGTTGTCTTCCACATCAATTTGTTGATTTTGACCCTATCCAATTAATTGATGCAAATATATTCTTAGTAAAAAAAAAAAAATTGGCACGCGTACATTAACACATAAATATTGTTGTGGAAACCCAAAATCGGGAAAACTAGAAATAATTTTCAGTATATTATCTCTTTACAATGTTACAATACAATATGTATATGTCATGGTATCAATAAATTGTCAATCCATTAACCATAGATTATAATACAATTGTAGTTCTTTAACCAAAATTACAAAACCAGGCTCTGAACCACCATGCACCACAAAATTGCTAAAAATGGTAAATGTGTTAAAATTGCCAAAAACAAACATAAAAAATTGCCCATTATTTTTGGGCTCTGCGACCCCACCCAACGCCCACTGTAATGATTCACACATTTAGGTAGTTATGCAAAGAATATAATACATATCCAACACTCGCATTTCTTGTTTTCTTTGCATACAGTGGGATGTGAAAGCACATGATCAACAATCCAGAACAATAATGTCCATTATTTATCTACACGAAGAGAATTTCTTAGTGCTCCCATATTTTGTTAATGAATCTATGGCATTCTTCATAGTGTTCACCACTACCTATAGAACCTTCTTGTTTTCAATCATATCTCTCACAAAGTGATACTGAACATTGACATGCTTTGTTTTAGAGTTATAAATTGTCTTAGCTATAATGACATAAGCCTCATGGAATAAATCCCTAGCTCTTGTGAGCTAATCACGACCATCTCTTGCCGGTCATATAGCAACCCATGAGGAGCACTATCCCATCACAACATGTCTAGGTGAAGTGAAATGTTTGCTGCCAAATGGAAGCTCAATGGAAGATTTTGGTGACCCTCCCTTGTGGGAACCCATGTTGAATTTCCACGATCTTGGGTCTAGGTTAGAATCTTAGAATCTCTAACACTACTTTGCACAACGGAATATAAAATAGCAGTAAATCACACATGCACAAGTATAGACATTTTTTAACAAAATATTGTACAAATATTCACTACCACCCAATCTTCGTTATATTAAACCAACTGAATAATACAACAGTCCTAGCGCTCCCTTACAAGGGATATAAGATGCAATGATATTCTCATTGCAGTTTCTATGTCGTATCTCGTCCTGCCGATCCTTCGTTCTTGTTCTACTATCTAGTTGCCCCTTAGTCCATCAAAGGACAAGACATAGAGTCTCCAGGAGCGTTGCCACCTATCATTGTTGCAAGTCACTTTTGCTTCAATGAACACAGGTTGATATAATCTGCTCTTCTAGGCTAGCGAACACCTCAGCTCCAAACTGCCAATCTAGTAGTCTCTTTCGTCCATCAAAGAGCTACACATTAGGCTACAAACTTCACCCAAACTTTAATGGTCAAACTCCCTTTATGAATGCTTATCAAGGGTTACTTTGGGCTATCAACACGTTGCCCTCCAACAAACCAATGATACTCTCCTCACAATGTGTTGCTCACTTTGGATGTAATAAATGACACTCTCCTCACCTTCTATTTATATCCATAAGAAGGGCTTCCTAAAAATGTCCAATTAGGGCTTCAAAAACTGTCACGTGGCTTATTAACATCAAGCCAACCTAGAATCTTCTTGTGCAAACCCACTTCGCATCTTCAAAAATTCATAACTCCATTTCTACAACTCAGAATGAATGATTTTCATTGCATCGGATTCGTGTCGACGAGAGCTGTCATCCTCATCCATCACATGTCGATATGTGTCCATGGTTTTGGTCCAAATCACGATGGGTGCAAAACCCCAACCTTGGGTTCCATGCCCACAAGTGACTCTTTTGGTGCTCCACCCTCCAAACCCTGAACCCTAGGGCTTGGAGTACTTCCCAACCTACTAAAAAATCAACACTCCCTCATAGTGAGGGAGGTACGTCCAAGACTAGGAAGTAACTCATCATCATCATCACTACTTGTAATACTCCCCCGACTCTTGGCGCTCACCACTGCAACAATCCCTGTAGCATGAACTATGCCTCTCTCGGAAGTGTCGCTATCACTGGAAGCATCTTTATTCTTCTTATTCTACTAGAATATCTTCCACTCTCTCCATGATTCCTTCTTGGCATTTGCAGGAGCACCCTCGCTTGCCATTGACTACGCGCTCTTCTTGGGCTGCAAATTCTCCCTATAAACCTGCAAGCTCCCACTAGAATTCAACTCCCTCAAAGCCTCTGGAACCTGGAACTTCTTCTTTGGAAACTTTACCCGCCCCTCTAAAGCATACACCTGCACCTGCTTCTTCGGAGCCTTCACCTGCTCCACCTCCTTCTTCTTCCCATGATCTATAGGCTTACCCGTCAACTTGTATAAACCATGCTCTCTAACTCCAAGCACAATACCATTGGAGCTAGAGCCTATGGGCCAGAGTCTTTCCTTCCCATCTTGGAACAAGACCTCAAACCCCTTCTTCTCGATCATTGAGACAAATATCACGCTATATCAGAATCCTGGTACAAATAGTACATCTTGAACCCACATCACTCATCCTATCTCCATCCTGAATGGCACAACTCGCGATCCTCAGATCTCCTTCTAACTCATGTCTCCCAACACCATGTGTAACTTTGAGTCCCATTTAATTAGTCTCGAAAACCTCCTGTGTCTCTGTCATATGTTTCGTTGCACCGTTGTCCATGTACCATCCATCCTCATCGATAGTTCCCTGCGAGAAATGAAAGATCATAGAAAATTTTCCTCCAATCTCCTGGTGAGAGAATTTATCTTAGCAAAAGTGGCAACACCGATGGCTTACTTCCCTTTCCTTTTCTCGTCATTTCCATTCTTCTTCATCAGAGATCTCGATGAAAAATGACCCATCTCACCATAATTGAAACACTTGACTTTACTCAAGTCCTTCTTTTGCTTACCCTTCATTCACACTGCAAGTGCCACGTCCTCATCTACCCTCTTCACTGGATGAAGATCCTCATCTCTCAACTCTTCCTAAATGAATTCATCCCATAGCCTATTCCATTTTGGAAACTTGTCCTTGGCAACGATCCCTTTGATGAAGGGCTTCCCTTCTGGAGTAAACCCTTTCAAGGCAATCCTCACCATATCTGAATTTGAGATAGTCACACCGACGACAGCAAGATCATCTTTGACTTGAGACAATCTCGTGAGATACGAAGTCACTCCTTCCCCTATAACATCTTGGTGGACTTCAACTTATACTCCAATACTAGTAACCGATTCTTGTTCTTATTTTGGAACAAATTTTGAAGAGCCATCCACATCTCATGTGCAGTGTTCTTCTTGGAAAAATGAGGTATTTAGGGATCCTTCACACCATCAAGGATGATCAATCTCACCCTCGTATCCAAATCCTCATACACTTCCATATCCTTTGGCTTAGTTGGCTTCTTGATGGTTTTCTCGGCAAACTCCCAGATCCTGTTGACTTACAAGACCAACTTGATCCTTTTCTTCCATGGAATATAGTTGGACAAACCCCCCAACCTATCCTCATACTGGAAACCAGTCTGTAACTTCAACACTGTAGTGATCCCTTCACCTACAATGTGACCAACTCCTTCTTAAGTTGTACTTCGTCGTGCACTCTAATGATTCACTTTCTTCCAAGTAGCTCATACACGCTCTAATACCATGTTGAATTTCCACGATATTGCGTCTAGGTTAGAATCTTAAACTCTATGACCCTACCAAACCAAGAATCTCAACAAAAGCTACTTTTCACAATGAAATATAAAATGGGAGTAAATCACACATGCACAAATATAGACAATTTTTAACAAAATATTGTACAAATATGTACAACAACCCAATATTCGTTATAATAAACCAATTGAATAATACAACAATCTTAGGGCTCCTTTACAACAGATACAAGATACGTTGACAACATCGATGCAGTGTTTATGTCGTATCTTGTCCAGTCAGTCCTTCGCTCTCATTTTTCTCTCTAGCTGCTCCTTATTCCATCAAAGGACAACACATAGAGTCTCCAGGAAAGCTGCCACCTATCACTTTTGCAAGTCACTTCTGCTTCAATGAACAATGGCTGATACAATATTCTCTTCTAGGCTGGCCAACACTTGAGCTCCAAACTTCCAATCTAGTAACATATTTCATTCGTCAAAGAGCTACACATTAGGCTACAAACTTCAACGGTCAAACTCCCTTATGACTGCTTCTCAAGGGCTACTTTGGGATATCAACACGTTGCCCTCCAACATACCAATGATGTCCAATACACTCACTGCAAGATATTCTCCTAAGAGGGAATTTTAACCATCACGAAAAGTCCTCCAAATGGCTCCCACGGGCTTCAAGACAAACTAATCGAAAATGATCTAATAACACATATCCAACACCTACAAAAATGTATCAAATCACATACTTTTAGCTCACTATTTAAGGTATGTTTTCTCTGTTGTCAACCTCGGCTTGGTTGGGGCAAAACCATAGTGATTTCCAGCACTTGAATTTTGCCCATATTTTCCCCTCAAAGATGCGGTTGTCCCTCCTTGATAGGTCGTGTTAGTTTGCTGCAAGTATGGGTTGTTCTAGCCCTCAAACAGTCGTCGACCCTCCTTCAATTCACTGTGACATGCTCCAAATCTCCTCCACAAGTCAACGAAAACCTATTCCAAGGACAATCCACCCTCAAACAAGCCCTTAAACACTTCAATCCTTGACATCTGCCCCTCGACCCTCCTTTTCTGCAATTCAATCACCAAAATAAGCCCTAACAACCTTCTTTCCCATGATGGTTTCCCTCCTTAAGCCTGCGACCAAGACATAATTCTTTTTCTCCTTCAACGAGTGCTCTTGTGATGTGTTGCTCACTTTGGATGTAATAAATGACAGTCTCGTCACCTTCTATTTCTATACATAAGAAGGGTTTCCTCAAAACATCCAATTAGGGCTTGACAAGCTGTCACATGGCTTATTAAAATCAAGTCGACCTAGACTCTTCTTGTGCAAACCCACTTCTTATCATCAAAAATTCATAACTCTAATTCTACTACTCGGAATCGGATGATTTTCGTTGCGTCGGATTCATCTCAATGAGAGTTATCATCCTCATCCATCACATGTCGAAATGCATACATGGTTTTGGACCAAATCATGATGGGTGAAATACCCCAACCTTGGGTTCCAATCCCACAAGTGACTCTTGTGGTGTTCCACTCTCCAAACCCCGAAACCTACGGCTTGGAGTACTTCCCAAGTTACTCAAAAATCAACAACCCACGCTTCCCATTCTATGACCCCACTGCTCAACCCTGCAACTCTCGGGTCCCATAATAATCTCAAAGTGAGGTCATCATGTGGGCGTTGCATGAGTTTAGGCATTTTTGTGACCCCCTTGTGCTCCTACAGATCCATCCACTCCTATAATCCTCCGTCATAACCCCAAATAAGGACGACTCCATAGTATTAAATATTATCCTACGAGGGAATCCCATAAAAGCCATCATCTACCAATCCTTGTCCAGTTCCTGTCCTAAGCAATAGCATGGAAGGCCCTCCTCAGCCTGTAGTGATAATCGTGACAATCCCCGACCTGTCCTCCCAGGGAAGATGCCATCCTGTCATTTCCATCTCATTTATCCTCCCGGAGAATGGTGGTCTATTGCCCCAATGGATCCTTGGAACCCAAAGCCAATTTGAAAGCCCATCACTTCCCATTCGGTGTTTGCCACGGTGTAGTATCGATGTCTAATGGGAACCCCATTTTCCATATAACCGATTCCTGAATGCAACTAATATACAAATATATAATACCCACAACCAACTCAATGTATGTGTATTTGTCCTACTTCAGCCAATCATCACCACTAAGTTTGCCATCTGCATCCTTGGTAATGTGTCAATACAGTGTCTAAAGCCCAATCTCCCACTGGGAAACTGCCTCAATCGTACATGGTATCAATTTCTCATGCAATATCCCAAAAATCCCTATTGAGGTAGAGGCACATGTCTTCCCCATGATCAATTCCCCAAGTGTTGGCTTAGAGATGAACGATATAGCACCCCTGCAGAAGATCACCTCATCTCCTAACCTTTCGCTGCTAACTCACATGCCGACCTTGCTCCTCCAATATTAAGGTTTTTGTTATAACGTATTACAAATTAACTATTAAACATATTGTTCCTTGCATATTTTGCACATTTTCTATCTTCCTTTTCTCCTTTCAGCGTTCCCTTCCCCTGTTTCAGAGGTATGCTAGTTTAAATTTAATTACGCAGAAGGCGTTATTTTAGGGCAAGGCTCCCACTGACATTCGTCGTCTGTGTAGAGAGCGCCTATGAAAAAACACCACTTGTTTATCTTTATACATCTATGACCAAATCTTTCGACGTAGCCGCTGCATAAATGAAATGCCTACACTTCTATTTTTTTACCTGTGGATATGGTCGATTCATAAATTATTCTGTCATTTATGTGATACCATGGTTCGAGGTGGTTTACCATTTCTTCCAATATGGCTGCCTGAATATCTCTATATATTAGGTGATATCACACTTAAAGATAGGCGTTTCTGATACTCATTGCAAATATGTCTTCTGTTTCATTAAGAGTAACTTAGGTTTTGTTTTCCTGTAATTTTTAATTTGCTTTGTTTTGTTGCGTTGAGAGGC
Organism: Pinus albicaulis; assembly: GCA_034641835.2. Lineage (NCBI taxonomy): Eukaryota > Viridiplantae > Streptophyta > Pinopsida > Pinales > Pinaceae > Pinus > Pinus albicaulis. The sequence goes on along the minus strand of CM076570.1, from coordinate 1,100,291,917 downwards.
TGTTGTAGAGTGAGATGTTAATGTAGATTATAAATAATAATTATATATAAGAAAAAATCAATGTTAATCATAAATTAAATATTTCTTGTAGATGTATAATGAAAGTGATACATGACATATATGTCATAATATTGATATTACAATTCACTAAGAATTGTTTTGTTGCGTTGAGAGGCTATTGTTGGGTGAGATGCTAATGTAGATTATAAATAATAATTATATATAAGAAAAATCAATGTTAATCATAAATTAAATATTTCTTGTATATGTGTAATGAAAGTGATACATGACATATATGTCATAATATTGATACTACAATTCACTAGGAAGGAGATGTGTAATTCTTCCAGTGGTCACTATATAGAGAGATGTATCATTCAACCGTAAAATATTTCAATTTACATATTAATTAACATAATTTTATATCAAACTTTAATAAAATAATTGAAATTAAAAAAAATTAACTTATATTTTTACTTTTGAGTATGAAAGATGTAATTCCCTCACTATTTCAAAATATTCCACATATATATTCATTTCATATATATATATATATATATGGAGTGAAAAAAAAAATTAATGTTATTCATAAATAAAATATTTTAATGTCCCTCTCATGTAAAATAATTTTATGAGTTTAATATATATAGAAACATAATTAAAACTACATTTCATTGATATTTCAACTTCTTGGTATGAGAGATGATATTTCAACTTCTTAGCTTGAGAGAGAGTGAGATTTTTGATATAACATTCAAAAGAATATTAATAACACAATAAAAAATAAAAATTCAATGTAGAGAGAACTCTTATTGCATGGATAAACATTTCAATGTGAATAATGTGGGTTATAAACACAATATTTCAATAGCCACATTATTTAAAATATTTGAATGTCAATTATGTATATATTATATAAAACAATTAAAAAAATTGTTATGATTAAGATAATTTATTGGTATGATAGTCAAAATAATTACTTCCTTCTTCTAAATGGAGTTAGCATGTCATATATATATATATTAACCGTGAATGTAAACAGGGTTTTCAATTCAAGAGATTTGATTCTCTAGATGATTGATAGATCTAAGTTTAAGATGAATTCATGGTGGTATTTAGGTTTGAATGAAAAAATAAGATGTATGAAAACTTTACACTTTTATATTATAATTCTCTTATTTATAAGATAAAATAAAATAATTTCTTATTTATAATATAAAATAAAATTAATTAATATATATTTTTTAAATTTTATACGATCCTTCAAAAAAAAAAGATAGAATAAAAGGATTCCATATATATATATAGCAGGGAAGTAAATGAGGTTTACAACTAAAGAGATTATCTCATCTCAAATCAAAATGGATTTATGCTCGTTTGAAAATGAGATGTATGAGAAATTTATTCACATTATTTTTTAATATTATGATTTTTTTATTTATAATTTAAAATAATTTTTTTTTTTGTTTGCTAAGTTTTGTGAGCCTTGAGATGATTGCAAACTTAACCTTTGGCTTGAAACACTGCCACCTAGAGGCATCTAAGCCACTACACCTCCACCTAGAGGCATCTAAGCCACCAAAATCACCCGAGGATCGCACCCGACATGGGCCACACCAACCCTTAACATGGCTAGATTTTTTCTCACTGAATTTCCAACAAATGACCTTCACATCATACAGTGCATTAACAATACACCCCATCACCTACGCCACTTGTGCATAATTTGAAATAAAATTAATTAGAAGTCAACCCAAGCTTAGATGCCCCTTGGGATAGTTTAATTCTTCCAAAGGATACTCCTCAACTATTAGGTAGTGGTAATTACACTCTAATTCTTATTTCTATTTTAAGAGTAGCAAGTTGTGTTATATTTATGCAAACAAATATACTAAAATTTAAACATTCTACATTTTTATTTTTTGGTATATTTTCCAATGAGTTTTGCTCAAAATATAACTGAAAATTGTTGAAATGGTAGACTTGAGTTGCTACTCATGTATAGATTTAGTGTTTTGAATGCTTTTATACATTCAAAAATGCATTTTAAGAAATGAAAAATAACAAACTTGGATTTGTATCACCAAATTTGAATTAAAAAAACAAAAACAAAAATGTAAAACAATTAGAATTAGAAGAGAAATGTTTTCCCAAGCTAGTAATACAAATTTTCATTAAATCTAATGTTATTATAGTTTTCTTTTTACATGAATTGCTCAATTTCTCACAATGTTAAATCGTAAATATATGTTATAATTTCAAAACAATAAGAAATTAAAGAATGTCATTTGAAATAAATTATCAATCTCTATGCATAATATTGTTTTAAAAGATCTAAAGTGAAACATGTTACATACTGATAAAGGAACCATGGGTGGATGGAAATGGGACAAAAATGATTAGGGTGGAGGGAAAGGGATAAAAAATGATTAGTGTGGTTACATTGAGTTGCTCCGAAGTGTTTGTTTTAGATGGTTCATGAATAACCAAATAAAATGGTCAATTACCAAGATAAACATTTACATATATGGTATGAGGATATTCATTCATTTTGAAAGGAACTCCACCTTCAGTTGACTTTATCATTGTTATTGGATTCTGTGATAACCTAAAGGTTGATTTTGTGGTTGGATTCTTTGATAACCCAAAGCCACAATTGGAATAAGCTCAAATGTCCAAAATGAAGTACCTTTTAATTCAAGATTTTGAACATGTAATAAATTTATATTTCTATACTACTATTCTAGATGTTGTATCATTTCATTTAAAGGTTTAAATATGCAAATGGTGGTTCCGAAATGTCAACTCAAATCCTTAAATATGTGGATATTCCTTTATTAAGCAACTATCTCAACCATGGAAACCTATATACTTTATGCAAATGATGACAGAGTTTAATAATTTACAATTTTTTTTCAAACACTTTGGTGGATGAGCATTGCCTCTAGGCTTCCTCAATAAGTTTTTCTATCATCACCATCATAGATTCTTTATGGCAAACTACACTTAACAATTGATGGAAAACCATTTAACCATTCAAATTAAAAATTGATGGAAACATGCAAATGTGAAAAAGGAATATACTTGAAATTTCTTCATATATGATGTACATCTTTTTGCCATGTTTATATGGTCTTTAAAATAGTTTTCACAAGCAATGCCGATTTTTTTTCCATTTTTGACATATTAAATTGAAGTAAAAAAACACATTATTTTTTGTAAAATAGATTGTTAATAATGGGATTTATCTTTCAAATTTATTTGGTTAAATTATTTTTAATAAATCAATAAAATTTAAAGTCACTTTTATAATATAAACACTGTTTGGTTAATTGACCAAGGTTACAAGTCATATTTACTATGGAAAAATGAAGGACCAACAAATATGGCCACTATGTATAGCATAACAAATGTGTCAATTGATGAGGAGTTGAGAAATTGTATGTAAAGGATATTTGCATTTTTTTAATAATTAATTCAATTGTCTAAAAAAGGCCTCTACTTACATCAAGGTCAACTAATATCCTTGCAATTAACCTTTGTCTTTCATAGACAAAACTATCATCCACAAGAATAATTTTTCCTAGATTGTTTTTAGTTATGCATAAATCCAAAATAGTCCACGATTCCATGGGGAGTTTAAGAAGTTTTATCCATAGTGGGGAGTCTAACATGGTCTCATCCCTAGCATAAAAAAATAGTGTCATCGTTTTATAGACAAATAATACCTATCCATAAACCAAACTTCATTTAATATAAACTACATTTTCTTCCTTGCAAAAGACAAAACCAATGCATCTCTCTTAGTAATATGTGAGCTACTAGTATATAGCCTAAACTTGAACCTTTGTTCTACTTTATCTATCTTAGAAGGTAGTCCATCCCTACCCCATTTACAATAAAATTCCATGCCAAAGAGCATCCTCAAAAGATTAAGGATTTGGTCGCTTGCAATATATCCCCCCACAACTAAGAACACATCCTTCCTAAACTTACAATGACTTTACATCTTTTCTATTTCCAATGAACCCAAACTCTTCCTTAGATACCAAACAAAGCACATGTTCCTTCTACACTCCTTCACAATCAACTTTTGTCATTAGGTATAGAGAGTTCAATCACGTTGGAGGGTGTTTGTTTTTCTAAACATTAACTTTCAAATTAGCGAAATGGGTTGGAGACAATACACCCATAACCATAACCTATTTAAGAAGTCCCTTATAATTGTCCAAAACTTACATTATTAAACATTTGTAGCACAAATATTATCACTTTTCATACTATTTGACCAACTCAAAAAAATCATTTATCTTCATATTATCTAAACTAGAAGTTGCCCCAAAAGGTGCAAAGAGAGGCTGATAGGATTTTTAAATCAAAGAAGTTGTACAAGAAAATAACAAAATAGAAATCAGAAAAGTTATACAAGAAAATAACAAAATAGCAATTGAGACTTCAAACCTTTTTTTTTTGGTGTATTTTTTTCTTAAATTTATAATATGTAAGTATATTAGAGTTGTTTAACAAGAACATTCTTGAATGTCATTATAACACTATGCTGGAATATTAAATACTAAATTGATTATGTCATATTTTAAAATAATCTAATTAATAGATGAGATGATATTTTAATTTACAAAAATTGAGTGTGTACATTTATGCATGCAAAAATTTATAAAAAACAATAATCAAATCATTTAATTAGTTAAAATAAAATTGAAAATATTATATGTAAAGCCAGAAATAAAATGAATGAAAATGGGGAAGTACTTGTGAATAAACAGAGTTCAAATATTTGATATGGGAATTATTGAAGGTTTTATCTTACATTGTAAAATAATATTAATAGTCTATATTTCTTTTAACAACAATGAATACTTTTTTATTAAATCTGCCCTGGGACACGACGAAATACTCGGGGATTTACAATTCAGTTACATCAATAGACTTCAATTTCAGCAGTTGTAGACAACCAAGCCATGCCCAATGGTGAGTATTTATTTTCATCTTCAATATGAAACACCAAAACTGTATAAATACATAAAAACACATAATACAATTTCATGGAACACATTACTTCATTATACCAACAAAAAGAAAATCTTAAATTTGTTCTTTGTACGATCACCATGGTTTTAGTTTATTCATTCAATTTCAAACCCAAAAAAAAATTATTAAAGTTTTGACCATATATTACTTTTTACAATTTCACAACTATTGTTGATTGTTATATATATATGCTTACCATTTGACAGAAATCTGTATTTGTTGTCTAATTCATTTTCGTTTTCCTTTCTTGCTTTATTTGCAAAAAACAATGTATAAAAAAATAACAGAAATACTCCAGCCACCATTCTTGAATAACAATTGTTGTCATTGCTTCATGCATAAAGCTAAAGGTAAGCAAAATTGACCACACATAATGGTTAATTCTCCAGACATAATGATTGATCTGCGTTCAGATTTTGCAACAATTGTTCAGTTTTCCAAAAGACTAAATCTGTATCAATTGCAAAATGTTACATAAGTGTTGAGCTCTAAAAAAAAACTGCTCTATGTCTGCTCAGTATGTAGATACTACCCAGTGCTCTGTCATGTGGACAGATGGACAAACTGCACAGACCTGTTTATGGTGGATCTGCATTCAGATTTTGCAACAAGTGTTCAGTTTTCCAAAAGACTAATATGTATCAATTGAACAATATTACAGAGTGTTCAGTTTTCGAAAAAACTAATCGGTATCAATTAAACAATATTACAGTGTTCAGTTCACCGAAAAAAACTGCTCTGTATGTGGATGGCTCTCTCATGTGGATAGATGGACAAACTGCATAGACTTGCTTATGGTCTGTGAGTATGATTATCAGAAAAACAATTATGAAATTTGTAACCCCACTCCCACAAAAGAAAGGTTTGTAATAACTGCCTAACATCAAGAAGAGGATTGCAATCAGAAAGGTCTGAAATAACACTACCAACATCAAGAGGAGGATGGCAATGAGAAAGGTAAGGATTGCAATCATCCCCATATACACTTTTAATTCCATGGAAATGACAGCATGTATCACCATTTCATATTTACAATGAAACCAAGGGCAGAGAGAAAGCCACTGCAGTGGCACTTATTAAATTGAATAAACTTGTTGCAGTGGCACTCGTTAAATGAGTGAACATTGTTAATATCAATAATTTATAAAAAATAAAATTAAAGACACTCTGGAATATTCATTCATCCCACACATTTACACATGCATAAAATTCATGATTGAGAAACACCGCAAATTATTGAAGAGGAGCCACTTTTTACAAAAATATAAGTGGCTGTGGAAAATTTTCAAAAGAAGAAGGGTGTTGTAAATTACTCAAGAATTGGGAACTCAAAAATTAACAACAGGATTGAATCTACATTTTCTACAACGCCAAACCCTTTCCCTTGTTTGTGTCCTTCCGAACTTTGGTCAAGCTCTTTAGTTCCTTCAAGGCCGATTCCACTGCATGGAGAAGGATCTTCTTCACCTCTAACTTCTCTTCTTTCGCTCTGTGACCCTTGGGAACCAAGCGATACTCTTCAGTCAATTGAATACATTCCTGTAAATTCTCAGGCGATACAAAATCAAGAGCAACTTTTATACATGACTTGAGGTTTCTCTCTATTTGCTCCTGTTGGAAGTCTGAGAACTCGACCTCGGCTATATGCATTATAACATTGATAGCATCAGACATGTCAATGTGCAACTTAGTGACTGAATCCCCTCTAACAAGTTCTTCCCTAGTGCCAAAAGCTATGTACGTTTTGGGTCCTAAGTCAGTTCTCGCGCAGCCCGGTGGAAGCCTTGTGGCGAGATTTAGAATCCCAGTTTCAGGATGGGTGTACTCCTTGAAAGGTAAGGCACACATAAATTCAGCACCATGTCGTGGTAGACGCTCTTCGAATAAATTTGTTGGAGGCCAATCTTTTAACTTTAACATCTCGGGCCATTGATTAGTGTGGCACCTTCCATTTACATAACCATAAAAAAACTGATGTATATTGATCTCAACCGAAAACCAATCCAGGCAATCAATGGCAAAGAAAAAGAAAATAAAAGTTTATTGTTAAATAAAATAAAAGTTTCTACTGAAGAAGACAACCGCTTTGAGATACAGTAATTCGAACTTTAACCCATTCAACTAACCTGTACAGTACAAACTCTGTGCCAGTCGATAAAAGTGGCTCCTGTTGGGCAGCTGCATCGCGGTTGGCAACAAGCCTCTCTAACTGTTGATCGACTGCTGCAGGAAGAAGGTGAGGATGCTCCTTCATGAGCTGAGAAAGAAATTGGCCCGTAGGCAACTCCAATTGAAGTGGAGCAATTGGTTGAGCATGAACTTACACAGTCGGTGGAGCTAATAACGGGAACAGAATGGTGAACAAAGTAGGCCAGAATGAATGAGCACTAGTGTCAAGGCAGAGGTGGTTAGTTACCCGAGCAGAGCTTCACCGTCGATGAAGCATCTGCAAAGGGAACGGTTGATCGTGCAGAGATAGTCGCACATGTGAAGGATGATAGGTGTCATTTTTTAAAATCAGGAACAGGTTCACATAAAAAGTGTTGATGATCAATAAAGTGATCTCTTTCATAAGAGAAGGCCTTTTGGCCTAAATATGTTTAACCATTTGAAAGATAATATCATTATGATTTACTTAGGTTTCCTTTCACCACTTTCCCATATTTCCCCTTTATAATTTTAAAATCAATAGAAATTTATGAAATTATATGGAAAATTAAATTCCAACATCTTGAGCATCCTTTATAATTTTAAAATTAATAAAAAATTTATGAAATTATATATGGAAAATTAAATTCCAATATCTTGAGCATCATTTACGGTAACACTTTTCGTTTAGCCTACTGCTTTTTGGACATATAAAATTGCAATCCCACCGCCACAGAATGGAGACTACACTTTTATCCACAACTGCAATTTAAGAGGTTTTGGGCCTGACTGATTAGATCGTCGAACGTGCAAATAGAACGATGGACCTCTTGACAAATCGAAGATTCGTGAACAGCTAGATGCGGAATTGAGGTAAGATTTTTACAAGCCCTGTAAACGTGATCTTTCTTTTCATTCTCATGTTTGTCCGATCAGATCAGTGGCCCTTTTTAAAATGGAATGAATGATTTATACGAGTTACAAATGTTTACAGCGTGATCTATAAGCAAGCTTTTCACAGTGCTGTGAGGTGTAAGTCTTTCCCCTTTTTTTTCTGAATATTTGATTGTGTTTTGGCAGTGGATGGTTATTCGAGGCAACCAAGTTTGTCGATCCTCTGATCCTGGGTCGGTTCTAGGAGAGAATAGGCCAGATCCATCCATGTCATCTATCTTTTTAAGCATATTTGTTTAAGGTAGGGTGTTTGGCAGCTGCCGTGCTTGTTATTTTTGCCTTTCCCTTTCATGGGCAGTATAAGCACGGGTTGGGTTGGCAATATGGGCACCAGCTGATGTTGATGGGTTGGCTCAGATTGAGAAGAGGCCAGATCCGTCCACATCCTCTGTATTAGTATTTTTTTTTTGAGCCAGGGTGAGGAGACTAGAGTGGGACTAGAGTGCTTTGCGATTGTTGTGCTACCTTTGGGATCCTAGGTTCTGTGATTAAAGATGCTCAAGACTAGGTGAAGATGATGCTTACAGACGCTGACTGAGTTCGTTTAAATGGTGTAATGGCATTGTGACATTGGGAAAGTATTTTTGTTAAAAATGGTCTGCAACAACCTTAAGGGCAGTAATGTCCTCTATGATGCTATTTGGTTACAGTTTTTCAAGCTTATAAAAAATTTTGATTGTTATTGTGGGGGACGAGAAATTCTTTGTGGTATTGGACGAGTTGTGGAATCAAGGTCGTATTCCCTACTTGGAGGAAAGATCTGATAAGCAGAAATCCATTGAAATACAACCCCTCTCTGGACACGAAACGGGGATGTTTGCAAGAATAGCTTTCAAAGAGGGCCATGCTCCTATGGAGTTGGAAGACTCTGTTGCGTACGAGTGTAGAGGTTTTCCTTCGGCATTAAACGCAGTAGCCGCAACAATGAAGGGCAAAAGCTGTGTAGATGAATGGGAGATTTCTTTATCTTTGATGAAACCCTCAGATCCATCTTTTCCACAAACTCGTGCTCCCGTTGTTCAAGAGTTGTATCAAAGATTAAAATGGAGTTGTGATGCTTTTCCCCATTTAAACGTCGAAAGTTGCTTCTTCTCTTCTGCTATGCTTATCGGAGACGCAGATTTGATGTAGACAAATTAGTACAAAGATAGATTGCCTAAGGGCTTGTTATGAGCAAAAAGGGAACCCATTTAATGGGCATGGCCATTGGGCCGTAACTATGGAAATCTTCAGGGAGCTTGTGGTTTGCTTGTGGTTTGTTTCAGAGTTTAAAAATAAGGGGACTTAGGAAGTCAATAGGGCATGCCAGCGAAGAGCTCATGATAATGTTCTTCGTGATATGGCAATTTATGTTTGAGTTCCTCACATAATGATGTCTCTAAAACAAGGGTTTGCCTGAAGAGATATACCATATTTCTAGATTTCAATTATTTAACGTTTTCAATTTCTGGACATCTAGAATCATTTCCCAATCCCATCTGTAAGATTGGAGAGCTTAAAAATCTCAAGTTTTTTTATTTAAAGCGGATGTTTGAACTTATGAAATCTCTAAACTAAGGACTCTGTATTCAATAGTCAACTCCTGGATTAAGTGTGGAAACTGAAGCTCCTGCAAATGTTTGGAGTTTGAAGGGCCTAAAAAATTTGACACATCTGTTTGTCAAATATTAAACCCCAGGATAAAGTCAGGAATTAAAGAAAGCATAATGGGGAATTGGCTGGAGATGAGACACTTATCGTTGAAGTACAAGGAAAATTTATATGGGTAATGATGGATCTTCCCCAGGATATGGAGGACATGAAAAAGCTACCCAGGTTCGTTATGGCTTGTTACCATGGGTATCAAATAATGGACTGTGGAATGATACTGCTCAAACTCTGTTCATGTTTTGAACATATATCATTGACCTTCGAAAATATTTCCGACAGCCTTGGAGAAGCTACCCAATTTGAGTCATGGGAAACACTATATTGCAAAGAGAATAACATGGAACTGTGCCCCCAACAATTATTCAGCAAACTGGGGAACTGTAAGTAACTGTAATTCTTATCATTAAACTTTCATCATTTTCTGTTATAAATGTGATGGTGGTTAAATGAATGTATAAGATTTTTACTATGTATGACCTTTTCTTATAAATTTTGGTTAACAATTGTTGCACAGGAAACCACGGTGGCGCTAATGGAGATGAAGAAGAGGAGCCACACCCTTCGAAAGAAGATCCTTGTGGCAATTGAGCTTAGCAGCAATGCCCTGCCTTGCTGGAAAGCCTGAGAATTTCTCAAGAGATATATCAATATTTGTCATGCTATTATTAGTAAGTTGGCCTTATGGGAGGTGCATAACACAAAAATTGTGTACATTAGGAAAATTTCTTTCAACTTGTAATATTGTTAGAACTTCATTTTGTGGGGATAATGCATTGTTCACTGCCAAAGAGTCTGAATTTGCATGATTGAAAAGCGTAGCTTGGATGATGCTACATGCACATGTTTACAGAAGAAAACTAGTCTATGTGTTGCTTCTCTGTCAAACACGGATGTTAGATCTGATATAACTGTCACCATTCATAATTTGACATATGACTTATCTGCATGTCACCATTCATAATTTGACATATGACTTGTCTGCATGGTCTGTCAGCATATGTCCATTGCAAGAATGTGGCATTCAATACTGCAAAGGTGAGTTGGTTTTCCTTAGTTGCATGAAGGTTGAATGAATTGGTGTTGAACTGTTACCCATCTAGCAGTGTTCTTAATCATCATTTTGTGTATTGCATAATCATCTTACATTTCCGAAAAGTTCTACTTGTGTATGGGATAATTTTGTTGGGCTATGAAGGTGGTTATTATTAGGGGTCTGAGTTTTCAGGTGTGAAGATTTAGAAAGCGTGTGGTTGTCTATTGGTAGATAAAATTAGGACATCAAGCATAAGTTATCAAGCAACCACAAATATGGTGTTAATATTTAGATATCTCGTGCTTATCACACTAAGCAACATTGTGTGCTTTTCTTAACTGTTTACAACCAAGTGATAAGAAAGTTGAGGTAAACTTTCTCGCTGATTCATCATTGCATCACGTTTTATTGAGTACTTGCCACACTCCCTTTGCTGGTTTTATTGCCATTTGTCTAGTATATGAGGGTTGATTATTGTTCTGCTAATACCGTTGTCAATCTAGGAGTGTACCGGCAGTGAGTTTGTGTATTTCCCTATTTTTCCTGATTGTCATAACATGAATTACAGAGTAAACATGAAATACTGTGATACTGTTGAGTAAAAAATGAATAGGAATCGGTCCTGTAGTCTGCTGTGTTAAGTTTTAGGTTCATTTTGTATACACTATATAGTCAGCTAATTTAATGTATATATGAAGTACTGTTCCATTAACTTATATAGTTATTTGTGAAGGGCAGTTGTTACTTTGTTCATGTAAATATCAGCAGTTGTCAGGTCTGAGGTGACTCCACTGTGAAATTATTTCAGTTGTTTGCTTCAGTACAACATGGCATCACATATCTTAAGGAATTGTAATTTTAATGACTCGCTGAACATATCAAACCGTAGAACCAAAATTGATGATAATGGCAATGATATGCTAGTGGTTTCATGAAAACTATATTAAATATGAATGTATAGTCTTTGATAAATGGAGTGCATAGTCTGTCTGGGCGGTCTTGTGTCTCTATTCAAGGTGGTACTTAGAGGCGGAAGAGTTTAGTTTGCATATGAGATTGAAGTCCTTGATAGGCCATAACTAGAAAGTCATACACAGCTAACAATGGTTCCAACATGGCTGTAATTTTGTCTAAATTATCTTGTTGGTTCGTATCCCCTCTGGGTAACATTTTTACAGCATCGCTATTAGTTGGTTACGTTTTTTTATCAGAGTAACCATGTTGACGCGGGATACTCTCTAAATTATCCTCGTCATAAGGATCCAACAAAGTCACTCTATGAAGGGTTGAATGGTAAAGTTCCATAGCCCAACTCTGTATGCCCTGAAGAGAGGGCATGAAGAGAGGGCATGCCCTTCTCATTCAAGTTTTATAGTACCATAGATCAAAGGGTACACTGTTCTATACTATAGCGCGCAGCTACTAATTCAGTACTTAGTTTTTATCGTCGTGAGATGAGAGAGCATACGTAAAAGAACAGTGTGTGGGAAGTACCGGTATGTTTCACACTGATCATCTAATACTGGGTTGATGTCATTGATTCACTGTTTTCTATAGATGTGGCATGTAACATGAGATAAAAGCGCGCGGAAAGTGGCTTGGGTATCACTTTTAATTTAATGTCCAATATATGGTTTACTGATAGCTATACGTGTAAGACAGATGTGGCCAGACCTGCCTGCCAATGCCAAGGAAGGAAGCATTGATGTGATTGGAAGTCATGTATTCTGGAATGGGCATGAACCAAAAGAAGGCACATTATGTTTCATTTCATAACTATCGTACAATTAATAAATATCAATTCTTATCTTTATGGTCGTTTTTTTTCATAAAGTTTCATGTTCTAGCTTGTGCTTTTTTTGATTGGCCAGTAACATCATAAAGGATTTCTGTTCATGTCATTGTGATTAGGATTGCTTCAATTTAGTCAAGCTATTCGATATTGTTCAACGATCACAGCTCTATGTCATTATAAGGATTGGTTTATTTATTGCGGCTGAATGGATTTTTGGGTTTGTTTTTTCTCACTTGCAAAGGGATTTACCTCTCTTCTCTCTCCAAACAAGGGTTTTTATTCATGTGATTGTGTTGAGGATCGCTGCAATTTAGTCAAGCTTGTTGAGATTATTTAATGGGCAGGGCTCTATGTCATTATAAGGATTGGTTTATTTAGTGTTGAATGGATTTTTGTTTTTGTTTTTGTTTTATTTTTTATTATAAATGTTGCAAGGGTATTTGCCCCCCTGCCTCCCAAAAAAACCCACGTAACTTGTGGCTTCGCGTTTCGGGGATTTTTGGACCCTTGGGAAACATCCTCAAATTGCTTGGACTTCATCGAGGACTTATTGGCGGTCCACTTGTACATTCTTCACCCTTGTGAGACACAAGGTGTAGGTTTGAATGCACATATGCAAGATCCCCAATTTTGTACAATCCCAACATGTCGTGCTTCACATAATGAATGAAACTATAGGTGCTCCAATTCATTTCCACTGATGAAGAGCTTGCCACTTGTGATAGCATACAAGTGGCAAGACATTGCAAATAAACACCATTTGCCCCATCACAAGTCCTCCATTTAACTAGGTTCATTGTCCTCATCCAATTTGATATGTCTACGAAATCCTCCAGTCTAGCATCAAAACAAGCAAATTCCTCCCTTGCATCAATTTGTAAAGAAGTTAGAAACAACCTTTGAAAATATTTCTTCACTCCATGGGCCACCTCCTTGTCCCTATATTGGGCCTTCCTCTTCCCTTTGCTTTGAGCAATGAAATTTTTATCATAAAATTTTGGATTTAGAGCATGTTCAAAGTGTGCAATGGAGTGTTAAAATCCATTCCATTGTAACAATGATGGATCTCAAATGCTCTACATCAACCATGGTATCAATGCCATCATAAACCTCTCCCAAGAAGGGTTTGCCTATGCTTGCATCTGGGAGAAGATCAAATACAGGTAATGTGAACTTGAGCAAGAAATCAATCTTGCTCCACCAATCTTCATCAATCAACAACCATTGCACCATACTTCCCCTCTTTGATTATGCGTCTCTCAAATCAGCCCAAGTTACACCCACACCATAGTCATTAATGCAAGTTTGACTTCAACAATGTGGTGCAACATGAAGAAGTTTGAGGCATATTTTTTCTCGGTAATTTTGAGAAACTCTAATTTGGAGTATTCTCGATATATTGATCGAGATTAGTGGATGTTGGAGATGAGTTTTATAATCTCCATAGTCTGCCTCATGACTTCCTTAAATCCGTTTTGTTTTACCTCAATCTCTTTAAAATCATATTTAGATTATCGGCAATGCAATTAGTTCAATATATATGATTAATCAAACTTGCTGCTCCAACAACTCATGCCAAGTAGTAAACAATGTTTAAGCAATCAATTACCCCCTTGGTTTTATCAATCTTCATTACATGAATTTTCTAACTTTGTGCATACAAATAATCCCAATATAGCAGACAGACAAGATGAGTCATATCATAACTCATTTCTTTTACTAAGTACTAAGAAACATTTCCTGCCAACATTTTGAATTGGGTCATTAGTGGTTCACTTGTTGGATGTTTAATGCCTCCAAGCAATCTTGCTTCATCAATCAACACCCTCTACACCATACTTTCCCTCTTTGAATTTCCCTGTCTCAACTTAGTGCAAGTTGCACTAACCACCATACTCATTGATGCATCTTTGATTTCAACAAGGTGGTGCAACATGAAGTTTGAGACATGTCTTGTCTCTACAACTTTGAACAACTCCAATTTGGAGTATTCTCAATATATTGCTTGTGACTGGTGATGAATTTTATAATCCACCTAGTTTGCCCTATAACTTAATCCATTTTGTTTTGGCCTCAATCTCTTCTAAAATCATATTTAGATTTGGGACAATGCAAGGAATCCAAAATATATGAATGTATCTACTTCATTAAATGAATTGTCTAAATTTATGCATACAAATCTCCCAATACAATAGATGGACACAATGAGTCGTAACTCACCTCTTTTACCAAGTACTGAGAAACATTTAAATGCGAACATCTTGAATTGGATCACTTGTGGTTCACTTGTTGGATGTTTGATGCCCCCAAATCCAAGTTAATGTTTCATGCTGAAGACATTAGATCTTGGGATAGTATTATGATTAATAAATCTTGAAATGTAAGGCATTTGCAAGGCACACAACCACAATCAATTGATGTTAAAAACAAAGTCCTATTCTAATATTGAAGAAACATAATTTTTCATCAAATAAAATGAGGAAATGGCATCAACAATGTCAACATGAATCTTCGACAATTGTGCACACACACTAACTAAAATGGAAAAATGAATACTACCAACATGTTTCCATGAGCTTGATGAGGTATGAGCTTGTACAACCACATCACACATAGGCTAGTTGTTAGTTGCATTTCCATTGCGAAGACTTTGTAGAAATTGACGTGAATAAAAGGTCTTATCACTAAATAATAATTAAACAAGTAAACGAATATATGACCGTGTAGGAGACTCTAGAAAGACATGTAGAATATTTGAATGAGCTTCTCTTGGTTTCAAGAATAATTTATTTTCTAGTGAACATTACCAACCACGTGAAGGTGGAAGCTTATTTGATCCTTTCCCTCCTTGAATTACTCTCAATTCCCTGTACCCAATCTATCTACTGGAAATAGAAAATAATTGAAAGTGAGAAAGTATGATTCATGTATAGAAAGAATGTGTATGCAAATATGTGTTCTTGTACATATAAAACATATAAGATTTTTTTTCTTTCTCGGTAAAACTAATTCTATTTATAAAACATAAAAGTACAAAACTGCACCAGTCTCAGCTGTGTGAGCCTGAGAGCTGGGCTTGATGTCCATGCATTTACACAAACGATTGAGCTGCCCTGAATGGGAAACCAGCTCTTGAGAGTGATAGTTTACCGCCCTTGAAAGGGAAACCAGTATACAGAGCATACATATTAAGTTACTAAAAGACTGAAAACTAAAGAAACATGCAGCTTGTTCAACTGATGAAAGCAGCAAAACCCAAAATTTTCCAACGAAAGTGTAAACCTGGACCATTGAGGGCTGAAGGAGTTCGAAATCACTGATTCGGAATTGGAGAGTCCGGTTCTTCCACTATTCTGCAACCATACTCGTCTTCTTCCTCTGCATTATCCTAAAGAGGGCGCTATCTTTGCTAAAGATGCCCTCCTGCACTTTGTCAATATCAGAGATGGGTTTCCCAATGCCAAGGGGCGCATTAGGACCAGGCCCATCACTATTAACCTGTGAAGGCTGAGTGCTAGGCGGGATGGTGGCAGAGAAGGGGACAGAAACCTGGCCAAGGCTAGCAGAACTTTCACAAACAGAAATGATGACAAACGCAGTGAGGACAGGCTTGTCAAAGGTGCAGTTGAAGCGGAATTCTGCGCGCTGAGAGGTCTGGCGGAGTGTCGGGCTAGCAGGATCATGCAAAACAGGGGTAGAGGTTGAGCAATTGTGACACTATGGCCCAAAGTGTCGCTATTGTGACGACTTCCTCCAAACGTCACAAGTGTGACACAATGTCTAAGTGTCACAATTGCGATGTTTGGAGGCACCCATCGCAATAGCGACGCTTTGTCTGCCGTCGGTATAACGACACTTATATGCGCGCTACATAAAATTACGAAACTTATATGCGCGCTACATAAAAATGATTTTTATTGTTCGTATCCGTCGCAATAGCTACATTAACGTCTGATATCACGCGTACATTCGCCCTCCGCTCTTGCAGAACAGCATTCGCCCTCAGCATTTGCCCTCAGCTCTTGCAAAACAGCATTCGCTCTCAGCTCTTTCAGAACAGCATTTGCCCTCAACATTCGCCCTCAGCGTTCGCCCTCAGCTCTTGCATAACAGAATTTTCCCTCAGCTCTTGCAAAATGGTAAGTTCTTACTGCAGGCCCTTCCTCCTATAGTAGGGTTGACTCTATTTGGGTTTTTTTGGTCAATTCCATTGGATTGTGTTAGGCTGTAGGGTTCTCTCTAGATGTCAAGAATCAAGATTAAATACCCTCTATTATCTTCATCACCCAATACAAGATTTAAATTTTCCCCAAAGAAACGCTTATTAATTTGGCAGCCATTATTTCTCCCTGCTTTAAAAACCCTACATTTAAATGAAAACAAGCATTGCATTTCAACTACAAAAATATATTAGTGTTCAAATGTACATGTGTGCTACATTAACGTATGATATCACGCGCGCATTCGCCCTCCGCTCTTGCAGAACAGCATTCGCCCTCAGCATTTGCCCTGAGCTCTTGCAGAATAACATTCGCCCTCAACGCATTTCCACCAGGCTCTTGCGGAAAGAACGTCGCCCTCGGCTCTTGCGGAACGACGTTCGCCACCATTTGCCTCGACTCTTCACGAAACCAACGTTCACCACGGTTGCCCTCGGCTCTTGTGAAGCCTTTCCGCAGCCCTCGGTGTCTTGCGGGCTTCAACGTTCGCCCTCGGCTCTTGCAAAATGGTAAGTTCTTACTGCCGGGCCCTTCCTCCTATAATGGGGTTGACTCTATTTGGGTTTTTGGTCAATTCCATTTGGATTGTATTGGGTTGTGAGGTTCTCTCTAGATGTCAAGTGGTTCAATACCCTCTATTATCTTCATCACCCAATACAAGATTTAAATTTTTCCCAAAGAAACGCTTATTAAATTGGTAGCCATTATTTCTCCCTTCTTTAAAAACCCTAAATTTAAATGAAAACAAGCATTGCATTTCAAATACAAAAATCTATTAGTGTTCAAATGTACATGTGTGCATCACTTGTGTAGAGTATTCCTTTTCCACTTTCACATTATCCAAGAATGTGTGCGGTATAGTTCATATTTTTTTTTATTTAGATTATCTTGAAAAAGGAAAGGTAAATTATTTCCCATGGAAAAAGAAGGTTTTCCCTTTTTACTACTGGAAATGGTACAACAAAGTTCCATTTCTACTCGAAACTCCTATGAACAAGGAGACAAATAAAATACATCCAAAATAGACATCATTTAGCGTTGAAAATGGCCATTGCACCGTGTTGTTCTTATATTACATGCGATAGTTTCTTAAGGTCATTTCTTGTTTCTTGAGATGAAAAACAACCAAAAAGAAATTGTGAAAGATCCTTTCGAGAAATAAATGACCATTTCTCAATCATATCTCAACTATTTTTTATTTTATTCGGTGGTTGCTTACTTTGAGAGAAATTTGACACTTTAATAAGGAATATAACATAAAAACACAAAATGGGAAGGAATGGATGAGGTATATGACCTTTAGTTGTTGTCAATTAAGAATTGATAATACACAATGCATGTTCTGTACTACAAACTAGATTCCTTCCTAGAGTTAGGACACAGAGTATTGAATCAAAGTTGTAGTTTCTAACTTCTTGTATTAGTTCATCAATCTTGAAATTCAGACATTGCATGTCTTCATTGCTTCATGTTTGAATAATTTTCATTATATCGTACAATAGGAAATTAGGAATTATGATTATTATTACTTTATGGATCTGTTAAGTTAGTTTTAAGTTTGCATGGTTTAGTGTGGAGTTATTCTAGTGTGCCCCTAGGCCCAGGTGGAGGAATGCCAAGGACTGAGAACCCTAGTTTTTAAATGGTATTGTTTCGTATACCCAAAAAACCCTCAACATCACTTCTTATTAATTCTAAACAATAGTGTTGTAAACAATTTGTGAGAATTGATATAGCAAAATCTCGCACTTCTCAAGATAAATTCCTAAATCTAAAGTGTGATACCATGTGTAATGCAATAGCCCCATTTTCACCTCACCAACCTCTTTTCACTTCGGGCTAGCTCTCCTCCAACTCAAGGGGGGTTCTCCCTAGTAGATGTGAGGGATCTAATGGCCCAACCAAACCAATTCAAGATCCCCCTAACTCTCTATGTTTACTACTATCAATCAAAATATTGAACAATAGGGTAGGACATGCATCCTGAAGATAAAATTGCGAGGTATTTTGGGTAATTTCAAAGGAAAGTCTGGGCTTTGTATAATCAGGGAATTATAACGTGATTTCAAACATTAAATATCAACAAAATCGTTTAAAGGATATTGAAAGGAAAAAGGTGATGGAAGATAGGAGTACCTTACTTAAATGCTCTAAGGATTTTCAATAGTTGCTCCAAAGCTTCACTTCAAGGCCCTTCAAGATCGTCTCCAACAATGCTATACCATCAGCTTTAACAATGTTGCTCCAAAAATGTCCTCCAGGTCTTCACAAAAAGTTTACTAGAAGTTGCTCCAACAATATATTCAATAAGGTCTTCATTGTCAACTCGTCTCATGTTTGGGTGCCTTAATGTGCAATGACATGTTTCCAAGACTGAATTCAATGCAAGGCATATTTGAAACTCTAACTCTGTCTTCTGGTGTCTTATTAGAAATTATTTCAGTTTTCATTTTTTGTTTTCAAGTTAGATATTTTTTTCAAGTTTTTACATTTATAATTTTATTGCAATGTGGCAGACTGATCAGGGAAGTACAGGAAGAACCCCGAGACGGGATGATCAGCGGAAGAACATGTAAAGTGCCAACATTTCTCTATCTTCAGGTATTTTAGTTATTTACATAATTGAAATAATATTAATTTTGTTCAAATATGCAGACACCTAGCCATGGTATGCTTGATGATTCCATATTTGAGGAAGAGCTTTCTTCATCCATATCTCCAGTGTTCTTGTTGCGAAAAAAGGCACGAGATGCAAGGTCGAAATTTAATACTTTGATAGACGCGCCTCAAACACCTAAAACAGAAGAGAGGATAAAAAAACTTATGAGCCAGCTAGAAACATATCAGGTAATAATAAAAATTCAAAAGGATATTTTTTTTGTTATGCATGAGATGAATTGTGATAGTTTGATTTTTAATTTTACATTGACTAAGCAAAAGCTCTTTTGTGTATAAGCGTGTTACGACACTTTACCGAACTTTGGTGTTGAGTAGTGGGACACAAGGGCAAGAGATTGCCCAACAACCCTCTCGTACACCTTCTACTCCCTTAGGTGCCAGCCAAGAAACACACCCTGCCCAAGCAGACACCCAGCCAACCGTTGAACGTGTTGGCAATGATGAGGCTGATATGGCCAACTACATTATTGTGTTTCCTGGAGCTACAAGTGTCAGCTCCACGGGGACCATTAATGGAACGTTGTTGGTGAACGATGAAGGTGTCCCTATAAAGCACATACAACTCCCAGGCAAAATTTTAATATTTTAACTATTTCATGTACTTTATCTAAAACATATTTATCATGATTTTTATTTTTAAATTAATGATAACAATTTATTTATTTATTTTTTATTTTTTATTTTTTTTATTTTTTTTCTGTGTAGGAAACAATGAGTTCTACAGGTTTTTGGAGAGCCATGCATTGGTAATTTTTTGCCCAACCATACGCACAGGGTGGAATTCCTAGAATTCCAACCTGAAAAAAGAACTTCTAGATTATCTAGAAGCCCTTTTTGGGGTCGGCACATTTGACAGAACAGCGGTGGCTCGGGTAGCCAGCAAATATTTGAAATATACAAGGGACACCTATAGGATGCAATTGCAATTTAACCCTAGATATGAGCGTCCTATCATAGTTCCATACAGTGAGTGGAGAGCACTCATCCATGACGGAAAAGAGAAAAGGACAAAGAAAGAAGGAAAAATTCCAACTGGACCCGCAAGGTAAATTACAACTTTAATTCAATAGCTTTAATTTTCTCAATGTCTAAAATAAAAGTGTGCTACGTCATATTTGACTTCAATATTTTGATGCTAGGTTGCCTGACACCTCAAAGGAAACCAAAGCTAGGATTGAAAAAAACGGCCATCACAAGCTAGGCCAGGGCGGCTACTTGAAATTAGCTACATGAATTGTAATTAAGTAGCTAAACATCTTATAATTAATTGTATCGCCTTCCAACGTTTTTGTAATCCTATCAAATATGATTAAAAATACACAATCATATGTAATGTAGGGTGATGACTTTGGAATAGAAACTACAGAGGAAGATAAAAATATCGCTTTCCATTTCGGCTATCAAGCCGTAGTTGAACGTCGCAGAAGCTTGGGGCAGGTCCCAAGATCCAGAATGCCTGATAAGGTAAAACATTAACCTTTCAATATGTTTGTTTTTGTCCATAAATTTAATGTCTAACAAATTTGTTTAAATCAGGGGAGCAGCACTACTGACGAGGCAAATAACCCAGTTTTAGAGCCAGATGTAGATGATCCTCACGTGCAACCTGATCATTGTAGTGGGGACCAGGCCGACAATGCTACTATCAGTGAGGGTCGTGACGGTAATTAATTTCCACTTATAATTTTATCTAATTATACCTTGATGGTTGTCCTTATAACGTTTTTTGTTTAAATGACAGAGAATGTTTCCCTTGAGGATCTTACCACCAGAGAGGAAGATAGGGCAACAGTCCCAACGACGATAACTGGTGCACCAGGTAAATAATCTCATTGCAATTTTTTTTATTAATATTATCGAACTAGTTCAATGATATTTAAAAACTGACAATTAAAATTTAATATTATCTGTTTTTGTAGGCGATGCCCCGTCACTGGATGAGACCAGACATCGTGACTACGCAACTAGGTCAGCGGCGACAACTGGTGCACCAGGTAAATAATCTCATTGCAATTTTTTTTATTAACATTACCAAACTAGTTCAATGATATTTAAAAACTGACAATTAAAATTTAATATTATCTGTTTTTGTAGGCGATGCCCCGTCACTGGATGAGACCAGACATCGTGACTACGCAACTAGGTCAGTGGCAACAACTGGTGCACCGAGTAAATAATCTCATTGCAATTTTTTTTTATTAATATTACCGAACTAGTTCAATGATATTTAAAAACTGACAATTAAAATTTAATATTATCTGTTTTTGTAGGCGATGCCCCATCACTGGATGAGACCGGACATCGTGACTACGCAACTAGGTCAGCGGCGACAACTGGTGCACCAGGTAAATAATCTCATTGCAATTTTTTTTATTAATATTACCGAACTAGTTCAATGATATTTAAAAACTGACAATTAAAATTTAATATTATCTGTTTTTGTAGGCGATGCCCCATCACTGGATGAGACCAGACATCGTGACTACGCAATAGGTCAGCACTGCAGGTCGAAAGGCACAAAACAGGAGCAGAGCACGATGATATTGATGATGTAATTAGGAGCTTTAGAAATAGGAAGAAGAAAAAAAAAATTTGATAATGTAAAATATTGTATTATTATAAGACAAACGTTACCATACTTGGAATGTTTTTTGCATTATATAAAAAACTCATTTATCATACTATTTTTATGTCAAGCATTAATTGCAATGTTTCCTTGCGTACTTTTTGTTGAATTGTTTTTTTATTAGTTATTGAATATTTTTTTTAATGCTCATGAAAGTAAAAAATGAAATATAGATTGGGTATTGGGGAATTGAGAGTGATGTGAGGGGGGGGGAGGGGCCATAAGAGCTTCCACCTTCACGTGGTTGGCCCTTTTTAGTAGAGAATAATTTATTGGAGCGATTTAATCTTGGAGCAAACCTCCCTCGATCCAGCGTAGCAACAAAAAAGTCACTGTTGACTTAGTTGCTACTCTTTCAGATCATGGGAGGCTTGTTCCAAGTTCATGCGACTCCAATAAATTGTTCTTGAAATGAATAGGAGCTTATTCAGGTATGTTTTGACATTTTCAACATATGTTCTAACATTATCATAAGAATTCATCTTAGAGTAAAAATACTACATCAATTACTTGTATTTATTGTATAGATAATGATGGATTTTGATTGACTTGGCAGTGCAGGTACAAATCCTCTTGCATCATGAGCAATACAACTTGTCAACCAGGGTCATGTCCAGGACATTTTTGCTTGTGCGCTTGACCAGGTTCGTAATGTCACATTTTGTAAGTTCCTTTACAGTTCATAATTCAATATTAAGCTTGTTCATGATTATTATCTAGGTTTTTTGTGTGTGTTTTTTCATCTATTTGATTGTAAGCAACTCTGCATGTTTCCTGTTGTTCACTATGATTTCTCCCATTACCACTCCCAGGATGAATCCGACTTTGTTGTTACATAGGTTACTTTATTGTTACTATGATTTCTCCATTTACGAATTCATAGGTTACATCATGTAAAGTTGTCAATCTCAGGTTGGTGATGAGCTTTAGTTCTCCAGATTTGGGGCTTTTCTGATATTTTCTCCCTCATGTCATTCCGGCATCACCTCGTTGTTTGAGCATGCCAATTGTCTACCACTTGTACCAATTGGCACATGTCAATCTCTGAGTGGTGCCACATTTCACCTATTTTCAGTGAGAGTTTAGGTTTTCTCTAACATAGCTTCAGAAATCCGATTCAGTGCCTGCTTGAATATTGTCACATAATACTCATGGTTTGGATTGATGAGCATGTTCTGAATGGTTGGTTGATTCATAAGAACCACCCATATAGTCATCTTGAGATATTTAAGAAGGTTTCTCGGGTTTCCTTTTTCACCGTTTCTAGTGGGTGGGATGGTGTGGGGTGATCCATCAATACTGGTGCTCTTGTAGTAGGGAATTTGTTTTTGGGGATATAAAGGAGCATTTTATGTAGATATCCCATTGGATGCATTCATAGATGGGCACGAGAGGTCAAGAATTTAAATTAAAAATATGCAACCTCTAGCATGGCAACCTGAAGGCCGCAAGAGACATTGGTTAAAGATTGTTTTTTGCTGGCCTTAATATAGCCGTGATTTATTTCTATTATCTTAATGCAAATATATATTCCGGTCTCATTAAAATGAGGATTGTGGTTGTATTTCTCTTTGGTTGCTTCTCTCTTAATGCTCCAGAAGTTGCCAAAAGTTGCGATAGTTGTTTAGTTTGCCTGTTACAACTTAAAAGTGGTTTTTAGCAATGGGAGTCATGTTTTTTAAGGTTCATACTAATATGAATATCTTGTAATTCTATATTCAGGATAAGAGAAGATGGCCTCTACTTTGGGTAGTATGACAACAATTGCCACATCTACCTCATTGGGTAACAATGGAAAGGGGAAGAAGTTGGGTGCAATGTTTGATAATTATGGCAGACAATTGTCTTCTCTTTCGGTTTTTTCACCCATTTCCTTTAATCGCTCAAGCAGAAGAGGGACTCTGAGATTACGCGACAGAGAGAAGGTAGTTAATACAAGAGCTATGGAAAAGGAGTTGTACTTCAACAAGGATGGCTCAGTGACAAAAAAATTGCAGGTCAGAGAAAAAATTATGTTTAAAGGAAGGTCACTTGCACGTGAAACTTCATTGCGGTGGATCTTTCCTTGTCCACTTATATTCGATTTTAATGTGTTATTTTAATTTTTCATGGAGGGTTGTTTTGGCATATGGTCTGGCATTCAATTGCACACTTACTGAAAGCGTTGTCAATTTGTCTTGCAGGCGGTGTGAACAAACTTGCTGATCTTGTTGGAGTCACCCTTGGGGCGAAGGGAAAAATGTTGTCTTGGAGAGCAAGCATGGTTCTCCGAAAATATTTAATGATGGTGTGACAGTAGCTAAGGAGGTAATTTGTAGATGTGTGCTCTAGTTTTCTTTTTAACGTTGTATTAGTTCCCCCTCTTAAATGTCTTAGATTTGGTAGGAATAATTTGAAAACTCAAAGGTGAAAGGAAACATATTTGTTACCCAGTGGTCTACTTGGCCTATGGACTAGCCACATTAGAGTAATGCATAACGCTTTTCACAACAATAAAAGGAAAGGGTTATGGCTGAGTCAAATTTTATTGTTATTGACAGTGTAATGAAATGTATCTCAATGCTATGGTTTTGGCATTTTTATTGGTTGAATTAGAGGACCCAATTGAAAATATTGGGGCCAAGTTGGTAAGGCAAGCTGCGGAAAAGACAAATGATTTAGCTGGGGATGGAACCACAACATCTGTTGTTCTTGCACATGTTGGAATATTGAAAAATTCCAGAACAATGAATGGAGAATAAATCTCCCTTCTTTTAACATAGAGAAAATAGAAATTTCTTTGACAGGAGACAGGGTTTCAATACTTTGAAAACAAACTTCTATTCCCTTCAATAACTCAAAAAAAAACTATTACACTTCTTCCTCACTGAGAGGGATTACAAAATTATGACTGCTACAAAACGCAATGCATAAAACCAACTCGCTGTCTGTTCAAAACAAACATACTCTGTCTCTAAAACACTCTGTTGTGTTTTTCCCTT